>PVKA01005327.1:0-91462 GCA_004027165.1 Ctenomys sociabilis
ATAATAATACCACATTAAGAATATATTCTTACATCAAGTCAACAAAGAATCATGTGCATCCCAGGTCCCCAATTTACTCTTTCCACTACACTAAACCTGTTTCCAACTAAAACATACTGAATAGATCTTGTATATACACCTAAAACAAGTAAGAGAAACAGCAAAGCCAGGCTTTTAAAATGTAGGCTTAGATGGAAAAGTAACACCCACATTTAGGATGTGTGCCCTTTGTTAACTGGCATCCGGAATGGTGTAGTACCATGAGTGCCCTTAAATCGTGCTGGAGAGATGACCAATATTTTTCAACTGGGACCAAAAACCAGTTATCTCTAGGACCACCCGAGGTCCACCAGCCACGTGATTTACAAGTGATCACCTGGCTATTGTTAACTGACACAGACTACTATCAAAAGTTTCATACTTCCCCATAAAGAATGTAATTATGTACTGTAAGCATGTACTAATAAAATTTTAAAATTATAAGTTGTTTTCATCTTTAGGAGCCGCGCATGGATGGTGGCAATCACCTGTAAACACAAAAACACGAACTGTGGGGGCTGGGGACATGGCTCAATAGAATAAGCGCTTGCCTGAAGGGCCTGAGTTCAATCCCCAGTTCCACCAAAAAACAAACCACGAACTGAGTTCCTTTCGGTTGAAAGTGAGAGAAACCTCTTCAAAATGGCTTTAGCAACAGGAGTCTTTAAAAAGAAAGAATAGGCATTTGGAGTTACCTTAAGATATGTGAGGAGAAAGGTACAATTAGACCTCAAGGACAAACTCAGGGGCTGGCAAGTCTGAGGTGCTGCCTGGCCCAACACAGTCTGATTCCCTCCACAGCCCCTAGTCTCTCTTCCTCTCTCCTCTTGGGTCCATGTGTCTGCTTCCTTCTCCCCTCCTCATAAAGCAATCTCTCCACTTCTCTTACTGCAAAGCCCCCAGAGCTTCATAAGAGACATCAGGATAGCTACCTCTTAGCTCATATTTCAAATTCCCAGCAGTGGTGTCAAGCATGGCTCAAGCAACTGTAACTAGATTGGTTTTGCTGGTACAAACCCATGGGCTCAGGGACAGTTGTTCTCAGAGAGGCATATATTCTCACCCCCAAGGCTTTATGTTAATTAGGGAAAGATAGAAGGATCTTTATTATGGTATGGCTACTGACCACATAGATATGGGGACAAGCAGAATTCTGGGTCCGTACCTGTGACACAGTCAAAGCATAATTTGTGTTTTCTTTAGGCACAGTCAGGGACTTAAAAGTTGGTTTTGCTACGAACCATGACTCCACTTAGGCCTTCCAGACAGATGCCTGATAGGTAACTAAAAGCAGAGCAAAATTTGAGCCTCATTTTCTATTCTTTGTTACTGTATATTTTGGGTGAAAACTCTTCTCAACTCTGCATAGAGGTAATTTGATCATTTAGGGAGTGTTTGTCTAGGAGATGGCTAGACAGGATTCATTAGCCCCTAATTTATAGGATCTCATTCCAAGACTAGGGACAGGAAGATAGATTTACAGGGGCATTCAGCTATAGCCAGAAGCCTCCAGCCACTGTCCTAAACCTTGATCACCTGGATTCACAAGAAAGGCAGAGCCACACATGACTGAGGCTACCACAGACATTATCCTGGAAATAGAACCATTCTTACCCATGAGGATTCCAGAACTGTATGACACCAGGAGTAAGATAATGGTCAACTGGTTGCCAGCCCACCAGCTCATTCTTGAAAGCTGGCCTCTACTTTTGCAGGTACAACAGTCTGAACCCCTGAATCAGAATGCCCCTCGGACTACCTAAGCTGGAGTCCTTTCCTGTCTTCCTTCTAACTTTACAGTTAAAGATCTGGACTGGGATACAGTTCAATGGCACAGCACCTGGTAAGCATGAAGTCACGAGTTCTATTATCAGTACCACACACAAAAAAAGTCTATGTCCCCTTTGTGGTTTTAGTTTCAATTTCCATTATTACAAAAGCAAAGACCCAAGTTAGCCAGTGACATAAGCAAGTAGTAAAATGGGATATGAGAAAACAGATATTGAATGAGAACTTCAAAACTTAACATCACTTTATTCTAAGTTTCTTGTGGCTAAAAGCAGACTATTCTGTCTAAGCATCACACTGGCAAGATTTGAGGCTTACAACAGGATGGATAGACAAGTACTAGGGTATCCAAAGGTGCAGTGTTATAGTCCAAAGTCAAAACCACCAAATGGTAGGTAGCACATCAAATATGCAAAGCAGGGGATTGCCAACCTATAAATCAACCTGTATGTCTTTTATACCTATAGTTATAACCAAACACACCCATTTGGATTATGGGAAATTGTCTTGAAAGAATTCACACTCCCTACTTCAACTTAAAAGCCATTTCTCTGGCTTTATGAAGATCATCGTGAATTTTCACCTGCCTGAAAAGTTGATAAATCCTAGCAGACAGGAGTTACCCTTACAGTGACCGTCCTACAGTGGTCCCCAGCTGATGCTGTGGTTTCTCTCACTACTGGGTTGCCTATACTAGAGATCATCCCTGGAATCAATAGTATTTTTGGCTGTGAAGAATCACCTGCATAACTCTCTTTGAAAGAGAAGCAATTGTGGCCATTTTGGCTGAACCTGGTGTTATTTATATGTATTGATGTGTGTAGAGCTGGCTAGGACTTTTCCTTGTCCCTTCAATTGACTTTAAGCAATATAAATCAGGCCAGCTGAGGTGCTGATGTGTAGTTTTTTAAGCAAAGACAACAGGGCAATATCCAGCCACCCTATGCCTCTCCACCCCCTCACCTCCAAATGTCTAAGCAAGGTGGGATGGAGAGTCATGCCCTGTGCCATCAACTGGATCTGGGATGAGCCCTGAGATAAGAGGCTATGACTTCCCAAGGCATAAAAGATTATTCATCAAAGCTGAAGCACTCAAACTCAAACTGCCTCCCTCAGTTGCATCATGGAGATTACTGTTCCGCATATCCTTCTCTCTGCATATTGCAGAGGTGATTTCAGGCCTCCTAGCTAGCCCAGCTAGGTACTCATGTTCTTCCCACCATTCTCAGTCACTCGTCCTCAAGTCACTCCCTTCTCCGTGTATTAATAAAACCTAGATGCAGCCCTGGGCCGAGGCCTTTGTTCCCAGTAGCTATTATCTTATCTGAACTTGGGACCCCCTTGGCTTCTCACAACTACAAGTATGCCTTAGTGTCTTTATTCTCATCCTGGGTTGCACTGGAGGTGGTAGTTTGGAATTAATTCACTACAATTCCAATAACTTTTTCCTGAGATTACAAACATATACTTCCTGGACTGCAACAAAGACCAGGAAAGACTCTCTAAACTTGATGTTAATTTTTTTTTTTTTTTGCATTGATGGAAGTTTTGGTCATTAACACTGTAATAATATGAACATTGTGACACTTCATGGTATATTTGTAGTACATGCAGACATTGTGAGGCTATACTTACGCACACATCAAGGAATGGTAGCAAATGAGCTACTGGAACAGGTAGATAGCCCTATTTAAGAATAATTTTTAAAGGCTATTTATATCACTATTACCAATATTAATGCTACCTAATGAAATAATTGTGTGTACTTAATGGAGGCTTGGTGGTGGCTTAGTATAAATGAGAATTCTCTTGAGACTTAAGAAAATACAAACACACAAAGAACTTTGATTCAGTTGCTACTTTCAGCTTATAAGCAAATCACGGGACAATTCTGCATAAGACATATTGCACTTTTAAAAATATCTTTTATAGCAATAACCTCCTGAAAAGGATAGATTTTTTATTTCATTTATTTATTTAATGGATTTGGTACAGGGTCTCACTATGCCTCTCAAACTCAGTGATCTTCCTGTTTTCAGCCTCCCCAGTGCTGGGATTACAGGTATGCACCACCATGCTCAGTCTTGGTGGCCTGTTCAGTGTGTCCAAGGGCAGGGCCAGCACAGCATGTGATGCTGGGGATTAAACCCCCATCCCTGTGCATGCCAAAGCAGGCACTTAGTCCACTGAACTATCTCCCCAACCCTTAGGTTTCTTTTTTAATATGTATTTTAATTCAGGTCACCAAAATACCAAGGTATAAAACTGAAGGAGATGACCAAAACATAACCAACAGAATTTTTATATGCTGATTTTTAATGATGGAGGATGAGCAGATGCACCAAGAGTTAATAAAACAGCCACTATGGAAACTCAGATTAAAGAAAAACAAACAGAATAATAAGAGGAATTCATGCTATTTTCATCCAGAGATACTGTATAGTCAAAATGGTTTACTTTCTCTTCCCTGCATATTTTGGGAAGGAAAACATGATAAAAGAAACAAGGGCAATTTACATGCAGGCAGCTTGTTAGACAAACATAGCCTTTCTGGGAAACTAAGTTTAAGTTCAAAGACTAGAGCTAAGAGTAAACTGGTAAAGATGTGTGACAGGGGCTGAGATGTAAATTCTCTAATTTAAATCTGAAATAAAGATTCTCCGTGTCTGTTATAGTTTTCACCTAGTTGTTCCCCCAAAGCCTCACGCAGTCACTGGAGCAGCTTCTAGAGTTTGTGTCTAATTCATGATCCAGTGTTGGGATTATGGGTATGAGTGCGACCCTCACCCTGGGTCAGGTAATCTGCTAGATGTGCAGCTACTGTTCCTCCTTTGTTCTTTGTTGTTTTCTGTCACCATGAATGGCTGCCCTCTGCCATGTGCCACTCCACTCTGCCTTGGAGCCAGCTGAGTACTGACTAAAACCTCTACTAACTGCAAACTAAATAAACCTTTTCATTATTAATTTTGGGTGTCGGGTATTTTGTTCCAGCAATGAGGAAAAAGGAACTGAGACAGTGGGGCACAGGTCTCTCTCCTACGGCACAAAAAGCAGAAGCCCTTCAACTTACCTCTGGGCTAAAGACCTGCAGCTAAATACTGAAGCATAAGCTCTGTGGCCAATGATAAAAATAAAAGATCGTAAAAGATGAATGTTATCATAGGATGGGATCCATTATACCAAGCTGAGCAGACAGGAAGAAAGGATTAGCTTTGACAAGTGAATTCTTCCTCATTCACCTAGAGGTGGTAAAAGGTTAAAGGCACTCTTGGGGAGAAACCTCAAGGGGTAGGATGAGGGATCCTGACTCCTGTTTGGGTTTGGATCTTCATGCACTCACAGGCAGGGCTTTGGGAAGATGTGGGCCACTGGGATGCTATAGCTAACTTGCTGTTATTAAGAGATGGGGTCTGTAGGAGGCGTGGGTCACTGATATGGGCATGGCCCAGGAGGGTGGCTCTCACTTGCTAGCTCCTCCCTTCTCTCTGAGGTCCCAGACCTCCAGGCCTTGAGTAGCTTTTCCTTTGCACCTCTGACCTGTTGCCTCTACCTTGGAGCCGCCAACCAAAGACTCTGGGAACCAAAATAAATCTCTCTTCCTTTACACTGTGCGTGTGCAATCGTGTCTGAGCAATAAGAAAGTGACTGGTACTTCTCCCCACTTGCTGCCTATGATGTGACCTCTGCCAGGCCTCGCTTTTTCATTGTTTCTCATTATTATTCTCAAAATAGGATACTTCATGATAGCATTGGCAAGATTAAATTGTGTGTGTGTGTGTGTGTGCGCGCATGTGTGTGTGTGTGTGTGTGTACAAGTATACAAGTGCCCAGCTCATTTCCTCAAAAAGTTAACCCGTAGACCATCCATTAGTATTTTTGGAGTAGCAGCTATAGCCCTGTGCACGTTTGTGTACTGAGAGGTAATATTTCATACAGCAGTGCCTTTACAAATGGTCCGCCAGCTGGATGTGATGACATACACCTGTAATCTCAGCACTCAGAAAGCTGAGGCAGGAGGATCATTGCAAGTTTAAGACCAGCATGAGCTATAAAGTGAGCACATGGCCAGCCTAAACTGCATAGCAAGACCCTGTCTCAAAAAGACAAAAAAAAAGACTTGCCAATCAAAATTATTCCACATCCTTCTTGCCTCCAACAAAGAATTGGACAACCCAAGCCAAAAAACAGTGCCAAAAGTTAATTTGAAAAGTAAGGAATAAATGGGTATGGAAGAAAAATAGCTCTTCAGAACAAACTTGGGCTGAACAAAGGCAAACAGAAGGGAAAAGAATAAAAATACACACTGCATCTGAGGTGCACAGCATGGGCTACTGTGGGAATTCACAGTAGTGAGATTCCCATGATGTGGGTCTTCTTTTGTGCCATCCACACCTCGTGGGAGCTTGGGAGCATTTCAGGGTCCTGATGGCGATTCTCCTGCCTCAGCCTCCCAAGCACTGGGATTTCCAGGCAGGTGTACCACCACTCCCAGAATGCCCTGGAATCTTATGATTGACAGGCATGCACCAACCACAATCACTCATTTCTCTAGCCAGTTTTGTTGTACCTACCTCTGTTGTATGAGCCCAAGGCCCCATGTACATCAGCATAATCTGGAGTACCTGATAAAAATCAGATTCCTGTTGCTCCATCCTGACAAGGGTCTGTCAGAGGAAGATCTGCTTAGAGAGAAAATCTCTGTTTTTAATAGGAACAACAGACTAATTGTCCACACCCTAAACTGAGATATTCTGGCTCAAGGCAAGCCCAAAAGCTATTTAAAAGCATAATTTCCAGGATGAGACCAGATACACATTTCATTGCTCTTGCCACTTTCTTAAGCCGTTCTGAAAGTGCTGTTTCCTCAGTGTCTTTAACTGTGTTGTCCTGAATTTATTCAAAATATTTACCCTTCCTGGTCATTTCTTTTTTTTTTTAAACAGGGTCTCACAGTTCAGATTGACCTGTAGCTCACTATGTAGCCCAGGCTGATCTCAAACTCTCCGCAGTTCTATTTCAGCCTCCAAAGTGTTGGGATTATGGGTCTGCACTGCCATGCCCAGCTTCATGGTCATTTTGACTTTTTGGAAGATCTAGAAGTTCATGGTGCTGGATCTTGTGAATAAGGTAGCTGAGCACACCTATGATGCTTTTGTGAGCCCACATTTCTGGTGGGTGGCACTCGGCAGCACCATTCATTGTATATTTGATTGCACCTCCAAAGACACCCAGAAAAGAGGACTTCCAGAACTGCTTCAGAAAGCAACAAGTACATCTCCTAGGGATGCACCTATCTCAGCCTCCAGAGTGCTTGGATTTGCAGGCATGCACCACCATACCCAGCTAAACTTAAAAATTGTAAATAGTTGCTGTACATTTTGATCACATCCAAATTTCACAAATTTGCCTCTATTTTTTTGTTGTTGCTGTTGTGTTTATTGCCCTCTAGCCCTCTTTTTCCCAGTTCCAAATAGCTTTCAATTTCCCATTAATTTCTCCATTAAATTGAAGCTACCATCAAAATTCTCTAAACTCATCTTTAAGGACAGGGACATTTTTCTCATTCGTATTTATGTTCCTTGCTTTGTCTGACACCATGAGTGACACAAACAATTTAAGCTAATGGACAGATAGCTCAAGTCTCGGCCAATGGTAGGAAAGGCCAGACTGGGGATTCAACCTTCGACAGGTCAAGGGAGGGGCAGGATAGACTGCAGAGGCAGTGGGAGGAAGTCAGAGAGCTGCCTCCACAGTCCCAAGGTAGCTGTGAATCCAGGATGCTCTGGGACACGAGCACAGTGGGAGAGGAGGAAAAGGAGAAATTCAGACCAAGAGCCAAGCCCAGGAAAGAGATAGACACAGATCCGAAGATGAAGAGCAGGGCTCTAGCGCCACAGCAGTTAGATAAGGAGGCTAGAACCTCATGCACAGGAAATTAATGTGGCAGCTGGGCATGGTAGCACACACCTATAATCCAAGCACTTAGGAGGCCAAGGCAGGAGGACTGCTGAGTTTGAGGCCAGCCTGGGGTATGTAGTGAGACTCTGCCTCAAACAAAACAAAGCCAAAAACCAAAACAGCCAAAAATGTGGCAGAGAAAAACTGTCAAAGCACTGGACATGTGGTGATATAGGGGAATGAAACTCCCAACCTGCTAGATGTCCAAAATGCTGAGTTTGTGTTCTCTAAAATCAAAGAATGAGTTCTAGGGCCAACAGGGGTTGAAAGTAGGAAGAATTTATGGAAAGAAAGCTTTTCTCTGAGAGACAGAAGAGGACCTCAAAACTGGATTGTCTATCAACCTCACTTCTCCAGGGTGTTTTACTGAGCAAAACCACAAGGTAATGTGGGCTTAAGGTGAGATAGAACTATAACCAGTCAATAAGATTAAAGTATATTCCTAATATTGATCCAATGGAGAATTATAGGATCAGTGTAAGGTGGGAAAAAAATATGGTCAACCAAAAAGTGTAGATACCTGGGTAATATTGCTTAAGTGGGGATCGAATTGGGAAGCTAATCACAGAACAAGTGCTTGAGAGCAGACCAGGACTTTCCTGGAAGGGGTAGTTAAGGAGGTTTGGTCCATCTCAAGGTGATTGATGCCTACTGAAAATATCAGTCACTGCTGCTCCTTGTGGAAAGGATATGTCTGGGTAGTTCCTCTTTTCTGGAAGCCTGAACTTCAGTGAACGCACCTCCCGCCATAGCCATCTTCTGCATTGGCCTTTGAGGGCACAGCCCTATCTCACTGCCTGTAAGATTCCTGCCTAACTTAGGTATCTGTAACAGTGGGAGGAAAGATGGGTCCATTATTAAAGGCAGAGACCTACCTGGTGATGGGAAAGAAATGAAGAACTCAGGTACTGAGCTGAGATTGCTCCTCCCTCATGTCTTGCTCTTAGCCTATGTCAAGCCCCTCAAAGGCTGAGAAAACTTGAGTGAGTCTCTGTTCCCTATAAGCAGAAGTCATTGGAAACAAAACTAGCTTACAACATTTCCTTGGTTTTCCATACTCTCAGCTCTGATATCTTCCCAAAATATTCACAGACTCTACCAGGTCCTCGTCTCAGTCCAAGAAACCAATATTTGTAATCCCAAAGTTCTGTTATTGGAATCCTATCAAGCTGATTCCAATCTACCACTTTCCATGCAACCCACGGCGAAAATGAAGACACTAAATTATATCTTTAATCATCAGAGAGTCAAGGGGCTCTTGGTCCAGCAACGAAGATGGCTTTCCAGAACCAAGAGGGTGACCCAGGGCCTCACCCAGTTTTATTCAATGAAGGAGTGGCTTCAGGAGGACTGACTGAGAATCATGGGAATTAGGTGACTACTGTGAGCTGAGCTAGGTGGGTGGCCTACATTTACCTCTGCCATATGCAGAGAGGATATGCAGAGAGAGTAAACTGCATTATATAGTATTTAATGTTTTGGGAAGTCTAGGGCTTCAGCTTTGATGTAGCCTTTCAAGCCCCAGGAAGTCATAGCCTCTATCTCAAGGCTCGATCCCAGCTGGTAGCGCGGAGCATTAGCTCTACCCTCCTGTCTCCACCTGGCTCACGTTAAGGAGCAGCAGACTTACCAGGGAAACACGCATGCCACCTTCAAAGACTATCACCAGCACCTCAGCTAGACCAATACACATTGCTTAAGGCCAATTGAAGGATAAACAGAAGTCCTAGCCAGCTCTGTACATAACAATATGAGGAAATAGGATCAGACTCAGTCAAAATGGACACAGTCGCTCTTCTTTCAAGGAGAGCTGCCCCACAACACAGAATATATAGGGGATGACAGGTTCTGGGGGAGGGAAAAGGAGGGAGAAACAGTGAATTTAAGTTAAGGTTGTTAAAGGGGGAAGTGATAAGGATGAGAATAGAAATATTTTAGTAAGGGAGTAGGTCAAGTCAGGCCTGGCGGTGCATACGTGTTTCCCCCCACTTGGGAGCCAGCAGCAAGGGGAGTGCCATGAGTTTGAAGACAGACTGGGCTATACAGTGAGCCACAGGCCAGCCTGAACTATGTAGTTAGACCCTTTGTCAACAAAACACCAAAAAAAGGAAAGGAAAAATAGAAACCAATAATTTCAAATGCTCTGAGGGTTTCAGATAAATATATTCACTGTCTTAAATTGTAGAACAAATAGTGAGGCCTAGATGATATAGGACTTTATTACTACATCAGCATGAAAACAATTATCTTTTCCTAACAGAACTAGAGAAAATAAATTTTTGCATAACTATAATTCAATTTAGTAAATATTTCTTAATAAAGGCACAATTCACAAATTAACTTATTTGTAATATCACATTAAATTTCCTATTTTCTTTCCAATTAACTGCCACTATAAGATCTTTTTTTCTTTTTTCTTTTTTCTTTCTTTCTTTCTTTCTTTCTTTCTTTCTTTCTTTCTTTCTTTCTTTCTTTCTTTCTATCTTCCTGTCTTCCTTTTCTCCTCATAGTGGTTCTTCCTTAAAAAAATGGCAGGGTGTTTGAAGCCAAGCATGACCATAAACCAGTTCTGTCAAGAAGCAATGGAGCATATAAACCTCTTCCTTCCCTGAACACTAATAAAATCTTTCAGGGCCAGCTGAGGTTGACTTTGGGAACAGTTACATAAAACAAAGCAAAAAAAGTCAATGTGATATAAAGTGAAGAACACAGGTTTGTAGTCAGTAATTTTAATAATCCTGGCCTTTTGAATTATATAATGCTTTTAAAACTCTATATATAACATATTAGTAAAAGCAACAGTGTGCAACAGTGACAATCAATGATGATTTTTTTTTTTTATCTATCTTAGTTTGCTTCTATCTGTTGAGTTCCCTCATAAGTCATTCATGGCATGCAAATATCATGGTATTAACGGTTAAAATGTTTTTGTTTTTTTTTTTTGTTTGTTTTTTTAGTAAGGAACTCAATTTTGAAGCAAGCCTGGAAATGACACTGGCTACTATTATTATAAGCAGCTAAGTTAGGTAGGAATAGTATAGGCAGGCAGGCAGGCAGTGCTGGGCCCTCAAAGGCCAGTGCAGAAGACAGCTGTGGCTGGAGGTGCATTCACTGAAGGTCAGGCTTCAAGAGAAGAGAAACTACTCTGGCAGGTCCTCCCCTAAGGATGAGCAGCAGTGACTAATTTTTTTTTTTTTTTTTTTTTTTTTTTTTTTTTTTTTTTTGGTGGAATCAGGGATTGAACTCAGGCCCTTGAGCTTGCCAGGGAAGCAGTGACTAATATTCTAAATAGGCTCCAATCACCTTGGAGAAGGTGGAGGACCAAATCTCCTTTATCACCACTTTCAAGAAAGTCCTTGTCTGTTCTTGTGCATTTGCTCCTAATTTAATCTCATTTAATCAAGAGTGCCCAAGCAACTATACTTGTGACCTTATTGGTTTTTTGTTGGCAGCTTAATTAGATAGAAATACTATAGGCAGTCAGACAAGGCTAGGCCCTCAGGGAGATAGCATGGAAGACAAGATACCTTGAAACTGTGAGAGAGAAGGACACTCCCACTGTGGGCCAGACCTAAAGATCAAAAATCAAACAAATGCTTACCTCCCTAAAGATAAGCATCCAGGATTGATCATCACCTTGAGGAAGCCAGGAAAAATCACTAATACAACTGCTACCAGTTACTGGATAAACTCCTGTTCATGTCCACTTGCTACGTGACTCGCTTTCCCATTTGGTCTTAGACTTACTCAATTTTACCTGTTCAATTGTGTTTGTAGCCTTGTTGGTTGACCACAGTTTTGGTCCACCTCATGCCCATGTTCTCCACTTTAGACCCACCTCATCACAAGCTTTAGCTCTATATAAATCCCTAGAAAAGACAAATTCAAGGGCAATTGCTTGGTTTTCCCCTTCTGTCCTCTGGAACAGGAGCTGTCTTTCCCCCAATGAATATATTCCGCTGTTAACTTCCCATTGTTCCTAAAATTCATTCTTCAGTTTTAGAGAATACGAACTCAGCCCAGATATCTTTCAGTTCGGGAGTTTCATTCCCCTATATCACCATAGGCTTGTCCCATCCCAAACACTTCTTGTGACTTTCCATTGGATCAATATTACCTAAGTGACTATACTTGTAATCTTATTGACTATAATTCTGTCCCACCTTAAGCCCACCCCACCTCATGAGGCTTCCCCTTGGGAAGCAGGGGTTGACAGTAACCCAGTTTCAGGGTTCCCTCCTATCTGTCTTAGACAGAAGCTTTTTTTTTCCTCTCCATAAATTCTTCCTACTCTTAACTTCTGTTCCTAGAACTCATTTCTTGATTTTAGAGAACAAGAAATCCAGCAGGCTAGGGGTTTCTTTCCCTTGTATCAAAAGCATAGACTTGTCAGTCAGGACTCCTTGGGGCAGGAGTGGGTGGGTCAGTGAAAAGAGTTCACAGACCTGGAGAAGCCAGGGCTCGGAGCCTACTGGGGTTTCTGCAGGGAGGCAGTCGCCCTTGAATGCATGTGGTTCACTCTTTTCAGTTGTGTTTGGGATTTTTGTCCCTTGTAAGCACCTTTGAGGCAGGTCATGTGCCCAAAGCCCATGGGAAAGGTCAAAACCACAATGCAAATGAGATCATAATTAAGTATAATTAAGTTGAGGTCACTTTTGGCTGTTTAGGCTACCTCTTAGCATACATGTCCCGAGGCATAGCTTAATGTGAGAGGTAGGTGCTCTAAGGTGAACTTTTCTTGGGGACCCCACCACCACCACCAAGAAGCTTACAGTGTTTGCTCTCTGTTGTCTTTCCAAGCAGCACAGAGGAGAAATTCCTGGAAAGAGGAATCCTGAAGGCCAGAGATGAGGAGAGGAAGCGGCTCTCCGAAACCCAGAGTGGCTGGTTCTGACAGTTGTGGTCGTGGGAAAGCCAGCCTCCTGTCCTGGCCTCTGGACCTGAAGGATTTTCTCCTCTCTACCTCCTGCCTCACTACCTGAGGCTTTAGGGAAGCTGGGGAGTGGGGAGGGAAGTCTCTGCCCTTCCTATTCTCTGAGCTTCTGTTTTACTTTCTCTTAAAAAACAAAAAGCCTTTAACAAAGAGATTAGGTATTAAATTTAAAAATCCATGAAATTTGCCATGTTGCTGTTTATTTGTTAGTTTGTTTTTGCAGTGTTGGGATCCAACTCGGGTCCTCTCAAGTGGTCTACTATTGAGTTACAGCCCTAGCCCGGGGGTTACTCTCAGTCTCATGAAAGTCAAATTGATTTTCAGTTGTCTTTGTCGTCTTCCAGAATGTTCCATTTGTTTCCATTTAACGTATACATTCAAGTAGTAGTTTGATAGGTTGTACTTTAAATTGCTATTATCTTATTCTTGTTAGTACATTGTTGGTATATTCTGTATATTTTATATATTCTATGAAAATATGCATATTTATGTATTTTGTCTCATGGAAACACATTGCTAGCTCTCTGTGTTCTTGTTTTGTTCTCTGACCACACTTGTCAGCTGTCTGTGCCTACCTCTCCCTACAAACAAACATTTACAGCCTGCCTCCTATATGTTTCTCTATGGCCTACAACCATGCGGGTGGGGAGTTTGCCATTTTGTTTCAATTATTTCTTATAGTGTTTCATACATTAACGGGCTCTTATAATTTTTTAGTTATTGCTATATTTTTCTTTTTCTTCCTTGTTTTTTTTTTTTTTGCCTCACTATGTAGTTCAGGCTGGTCTAAAGCTCACAGTGTTGCTCAGGCTGGCCTCAAACTCATAGCCATCCTCCTGCCTTTTTCTCCCAAGTGCTGAGATTACAGCTGTGTGCCACTGCACTGGATGCCAGATTATGTTTGTTTGTTTTGGTGGCACTGGGGATGGAACTCGGGCCTTTGCACTCGGCAGACAAGCACTTATTCTACTAAGCTACTTCCCCACCTCTCCGGTTAATTATGATCTCAAGATTCTCCTATGAATGATTCAAAATTACCCTTCTGTGCCCTCAGTAGTGCTCCACATTTTCCTTACCCATTCATGCGCCCATGGGGCCCATAGTCACATCTATGACAGCTATCGTGAGTGATGCTGCTATAAACATGGGTATGTGTATATCACTGTGTTATGTTTTCTCAACAATACACATGAAAGTACTTTCAGGCCAACTGATACCATTTTAACTCTTTCCTGTTTAATAATATAATCCAGTATATGGCTACTCTATAGTTTATTCAATCTTCTATGGATGACATGCACTTTGTTTACACTTTTTGTTCCCATGGACAACATGGCCATAAGCTTTCTCCCATATACATCTCCCGTACTGTGTTTCTGTTTCTGTGGACTAGAGTCCCAGGAGCAGAGCTTTTGGGTTAAAAAGTATGTATTTATTTTACTTTAGTGGGTATTGCTAGTTACTTTCCAAATGGCTACAAAAGTATGTATTTTCCAGCAGGGTGTGAGGGCGTAGGGCCCTGCTTCCAAGCGCTACCCTGAAGCCAATGCACTTCTGGAAACATCCATTGAGCAGGTATTGAGAGAGATCTAGACACAGGTGTATCTTCTGAGCTTGACGTGAAACTGGAATAGGTCATGAGGCTTGGAGTCCCAGGTCCATTTCACTGCAGGATTTATGAGGAGGGAGAAAACTGGTGCAAAGCTTTTCTGATGGACACTATTTGAGGAGCATTCCCTTTACCAAAAGCCTTCCAGTGTAGACTTTTCTCCTTATAATCCAACGCTATAAGTAACAGGGTGCCAGGCATGGTGATGCATGCCCATAAATCCCAGCACTCAGGAGGCTGAGACAGGATGATCACCATGAGTTTAGGGCCAGCCTGGTCTACGGAATGAGACCCTGTCTACAAAAAAAGTCAAGAAGAAGAAGAAGAAGAAGAAGAAGAAGAAGAAGAAGAAGAAGAAGAAGAAGAAGAAGAAGAAGAAGAAGAAGAAGAAGAAGAAGAAGAGATATCATTAATGAGACTGAAGAAAAACCCTTAAATATGGGTTCACTTATCTTCCCACCTCACTGGTAATATTTATCTTTCCACATACTTTCATACTTTTTATTATTTGTCAGTTATACAGTAGCACGCTCCATCTGTGATGGACATTTTAAGTTCAGTTAAGTCTCTATGTGAGGCATATGACCGCCATTCAAACTAAAGTTGGGACAATTCTTTTAGCAATATTACATTTTTTCTGTAAAACTTCTATCATTTGTATCAAAAATACTTCAATGAGTCTACGATTTCTGAATATAGAGAAACAAATTATTGCACTGTATTGGAGATTACTAGAACTATTTACTTCTTAAAAATAAACACTGAAGATACATGTTTTCTAAGCCTATGTTGGCATTTCATTTTTTAAAAATTCTCTTTTCTGTACTTTTCCCCCTTTCCCGCCCCTGTTTCTGTTTCCCTCCTCTACCCCGTCTCCCTTTGTTACTGAGACGCAGGAAGGACGCCCAGCCCCTTCCTAGGGCAGCCCCTTGCCACCAAAGCAACCACAGCCTGGTCTTGGGCGTGATCTCTGCTGTTCCAGAAATGGCCACGAGGGGCCCTCTCTGTTCTCCGGACCAGAGAAGATAGGTATCTTCTGGCTTCTAATACTGACCTCTGGTGAGTACTTTCAGAAACCAAGGAAAAATAAAGAGGACAAAATAACAAACATGACTTGGCATTTAAAGGGTCAAATCAACCAGGCTTGTGGCCCTACACCTATAATCCCTGCACTCGAGAATCAAGACAAGAGACAAGCTCGAGTCCCACCTGGGAAATTTAGCTAAAAACAAAAATAAAAGTTACAGGACTACAAGATAAACCCTGAGGGGACTTCACTGACCTCATAAGAAACAAAAAGTACATGTGTTGGTATATAGGTCTTGCTCTATCTAGGTCTTAACCATCCAACAGAAAAGTATAAAAATGAGGTATACACCGCGGAGTCATAATAATAAGTTGAGCTATAAATGGCTATGGTTCACAACTTCTTCAGATAACTCACTATTGTTGTAGAATGCTGGACTGTGTTGGATTGTGTCGTCGAGTTCAGGCACCTAAATTAGTTGAATGACAATGGAGTGCCCATCTTTGACAGGTCTAGACAAAGGAAGGGGTATAGAAAGAAAAAATCATGATGTGTGTGTATAGGCAGTACAGTTGGGATAGATAACTCCATGCTTCTACATAATCCTATGAGAGGTAAGATTTGCACTAATGGTGGTTGGACAGGATATTATGTCGGCTTCTAGTACTATGGACAACCACTAGGAAAATAACAAGGTAGAAGGTATTAATTATTGAATCTTTGATGTAATTCAGGTATAAAAAATAAGATACATAAACAGCTATACTCTCTTAATATACTGATAAGAGACATATGCTATAATAATGTCTGTAAGTATAATATCATGTATGCACCTTCTATGATACCAAAACATTATGAAAACAGTTTGCAATGTATTAATTTATCAAATCCATCTTGTCAAGGTATCTTAAAACTGTCTCATTGATATTTGTACTTCAATAAAATAAAAATAAAAATAAATAAAAATAAAATAAAATAAAAAACAAAAAGGATGTAGTCCAATATAAAGGCCCTGAAGAATACTGCTTGCACTTTTGGTTGATACAGACAGGGAACGGCTCGGTACTTCTCTGACTGAGGAAGCACACATCAATGAAACAAGGATTAGCAGCAACCCTTAATGAGGGGTTCTCAGGACTCCTCTTGCTTGGCATAGCCAGGGTCTGGGGCTCCCAGAACCTGCCCTCCTCCCCGGGGAGCTGTCACCTGCAGCCATTCTGATGTCTGACTCCGCACAGGCCTGGAGAGAAGTTCCCAGCTATATTTCCGTAGCCTTGGGGAAGGGAGTTCCTGTGGCAGTCAGCACAGAGCACCTGGAGCTCCTTCCCTTGGCAGTGCCTGGCTCAATTGTGTGTGTTCATCCTGCATTAGCAAGGCCAGGAAGAGTCAGGCTCAGAACAAACCCAGATGTTTGTGACACCTAAGCCATAGCCTCCCCTTCACAGGACCAGGCTTGGGGTCATCATCAAAAAAAAAAAAAAAAAAAAAAAAGGCAATGACAATAAGAATAGAATGCTGTAAGTTTAATATGCTAATTAAATTAAGGGATCTTGAGTTCTAAAGCTGAACAAAGTAAATGTTTGGAAAGAAAATGCATCTGTATCTCCTCAGGCAATTTAAGTTTTCACTGGAAAAAAAGAAACGGATTTCTGACTGGACATTTTCTTTGTACTGTGGATTTAGAGCCATCCCAGGGCTGTACCAAGTCAGTTGCTAATAGGCACTTTGAAATCATCGCTGTACCAGCTGATAAAAGAGCGAAGAGAAAGCTTATTGCAGGGAGTGTCACCAGGAAGTTGGGGACAGGCTGGCAACAATCCTGACTGGTCTTTTACAGCCTTTTGTCTTCGTTTCAGCTGGTGCTCAACTAAGTCATTATTGCTTGAAGTTTGTACCAGTTGGCTGTCTGTTACTGTAACAAATATCTGAGAGGAATCAACTTCCAGAGGTGAAAAATGCACTTCCACTTACTGTTTTGGAGCTTTCAGCCTATGATGCATTGAGCCTCAGACTTTGGGCGTGTGGTGGCACAAGATGTCAGAGTGGAAGCCAGTGGCAGCGGAAGCTGATCCCCTTCATGGCTGCTGGGAAGCAAGGATGAAAGAGGAGAGACTGGGTGGGAGGCAACTCGACAGTCTGAGCACCTGCCTGGCAAGTAGAAGGACCAGGGTTCAACCCTCAGTATCACATGCTGTGCTGCCCCCAGACCATCAGGTGCGCCATTTTGGCCCTGAAACTGGGGTGGTGGTGCACGCCTATAATCCTAGTGCTGGAGAGGCCAAGACAGGATCACTACAAGTCTGAGCTGCGTAGTGAGACCCTGTACCAAAAACATAAATAAAAATAAATAAATAAATGATTTTTAAGTGTTTTTTTTTTTTTAAAGGAAAGACTAAGGTTCCACTTGGTTTTTTGCCCCCATCCCATGACTTAAAACCCTCTCTCTAGGACCCATTTCTTTGTGTTTGGCATTGTTTTCTAAACAAGGTCTTACTGCGTTTTGGACTCTGTGCTCTAACTCCTGGGCTCAGCCTCAGCCTCAGAGCAGCCCCAACTACAGAACATTTGCTGCACCTGGTCCAGGGCCCTACTTAAACATTCCACCACTTCTCAGTAGTGCCCGCTGGGGACTGGGCCATGAGCACATGGGACTATGGGTGCCACCCCACATTGCCACTATGACAAGCTTACATAAGACATTTTTTTGACTTTCTCTTCCACTTGTCATCCAGCCCTTATTGCAAAATTGCTTCCGTAATAGTGGTCTGTATTTTCCCACTGCACCTCATTATTTTGTGTTACAAAGATTGATGAGTTCTTTATCAATGATACACTTAAAGAGTTTAGTATACATTGATGATTGCTGCTGAAGGAGTTAAGGCAAAACGCACCAAATTAGCTTTTGATTATTTCAGGCTCTAACCAGTCCAGGGCCTGTAACTTCAGAAATGGTAGAGTTTTCAGGCAGCAGTCCATAAGGCTTCTTTCAGGAGGAACATCCTATGCACACTAAGGCTGGAAAACAGCACCATCAACACCATGGAAATTGGATCTGCAATGAATTTAAATAAACAGACTCTTTGAAGTGATTCTGGTCTTCACCTAGTCTCTCACTCCCTTGTGTTAATCTCTTAGTATCTGCTAGAACTCACCTTCCCAGTCCAGATCTACTTGTCCCGTCCTTCCTTTACAAATTTATTGTTCCATGGCTAAAAAAGTACAAAAGCACCATGCTTTGGTCATTTCTTCAGAATTACTCTCTCATGATGATTTGCACACATTTAATAAAGCTTTCCTCCCTTTCTCTTAGGAATCAGCTATTGTGTTAACTGGATTCCCAGCCTAAAATCTACAAAAACTAAAGGGGAAAGAAGGGCTCATTACCCCACTATGTTGCTCACAGACATTATTTCATTAACAGCTGAAAAGCACAATTTCAAAGGTCTACTCTTCCTGTGCATTTATTTGCTGGGTTTTTGTTTTAATAAAAACTTGCCCTGAAATTTAATTTCAGGAAAAGTAGATGACTGTTTGATTTCTTCTTTTTATTTACTGATTTCTCAGTGGAATGCATTGATTGCCTAGCAATCACTAGTCATAACCAGTGGATTGAAAAAGACAAGGATAACCTTAAAGATTTTTTTATACTGTGTATTGTCCAATGTATTGCCATTATGATTAAGCCTAGCGTCACTCTGTCACTGAGGTACATCCACAGCCCTTTTTATTTTGAGGCAGGCTCCTGCTAAGTTGTGCAGGTCAGCTTTAAACCTGTGATCTTCCTTTTTCCTCCTTCCAGGTACAATAGCTGGGGATATAGGCATGTGCCATCTTTCTGTTAAGCATGTACAGCTTTATGTTCTCTTCTTATGTTCAGATTGTCACCTTCCATGACCTTGAAGTTTTTTTTTTTAAATGATCCCACTATCTTTGAAATCTCCTTCTAAGTTCTGAACTTAGTTTGTATACTTTCCATTCCAGAATTAGAATAGCCATTTCATAGAAAGCCTTTAGTTATTCTTGAGAAATGGTATTTTGAGATTGCCTATGGTTGCTAGGGTGGTTGTTGCTACAGGAGTGCTCATGCTTCTTTGTTATCCTTCTTCCTGCCTTTTGAGTGGACTTTTTAAAAAATATATTTTGTATTTAGTACAGGGTCAACAGAGTCTCACTACACACATCGGACTCAGTGATCCTCCTGTTTTTAACCTCCCAAGCACCGGCATGTGCCAGCATGCTCAGTCTTAATCACTGTCTCAGCACGCCCTGGGGGCAGGGCCTACATAGCATGCTGGGGATCGAACCCCTGCCCCTGTGTCTGCCTAAGCAGATGCTTTAATCCGCTGAGCTATCTGGCCAGCCCTTGAGTGGACTTTCAAGAAAAAGAAAACATAAATTCATATTAACATTTCCTGTGAAAATTGTTCTTTGCAGGCTTTTACTTGCCACCTTCAACTTTATAGTTGCTTTCCTTTTTTCTTCTTTAAAAGTCACAGATCCCACACTGCAAACCCAGTTCCTTACTGCTGTTTCTAAATAATACCTGTAATTTTCCCAAACAACAATAACAAGGCACTACTGACATGACCACCACTGAAAGGACAACCTCAAGTGAACTGAGGCTTTTGTGAGTCTAGTTTTCAAGTCTCTCTGTCTTTAGAATGTCTGCCAGTTAAGTAGTACAGTCACAGGGCTATATTCTAAACTCACTGGAAATTCCACAGCTTTAAAAAGATGCTCTGCTGGCGTTACCACCCAAGCTGTAGACACGATGAGGCCGCCCTTCTGGGATTTACAGTACATGATGCAGCTGGCTGTCAGACAGGAATATCATCCAGGGAAAACCTGACCTAGCCACGTGAGCACTTAAAAGTGATGCACTTTCTCTGGCTGAACAGAGCACCAGGGAGAGCCAGAGAGAACAGCGTGAGAAGGACGGGGCCTGGCTTGGCTGACTTGTCAAAGCTGGAAAAAGACGGCAGTCCCTATGCAGGAGCAGGGAATGCTGACTGCTGGTAGCCAGTAAGGAGATGGAGACCCTGCCTCATAGGGCAAGGAGCTGGATTCTGCTCAGAGCCAAAGCATCATGGGAGGAGGAAGCTTGCCTTGGGCCTTGGAACCCCATAAGCTGAGATCCTAGCTGGGGCCACCTCAATTTCTCTAAAGCCACATGGAAATAGGTTGTTTCTAGATGTTATTTTTTCTTTATTAATTGTTCAATTGTATAAAATATGTACAAGGGGTAATCAAAATGTCCTGGGATACTTAACTATTTAATATTAGACACGACACCTTGCCATTAATCTCCCTCAAATTACTGCCCCTCACTTGAAACACACTGACCCCACTGTTCTGACTATATCCTGAAGCAGCTCTGAATAAGTGTCTTTAGTAGGTGGGATCAAAAATATGGTGAATGCTGCCTCCAAGTGCCATCCAGCATAAAGGCAGGTTCCTAAAATCATCGTACTGTGGGTGGCGCCACCTGAAAGGGTTGCAGCCTTGGTGGGGTAAAAGGGAAAGGGAGGCCACTGCCCACTGCCCCCTGCTTGCCGTGCCATGGGCTTGTTTCTCCTCTGAGATGCTCCTCTGCCATGTTGCCCCCACTTGAAGCCAGCCCACTATGGCCTGAAACCTCCACCAACCATGAACTGAAATAACCCTTTCCTCCTTTTACTTGGTGTATCAGACATTTCGTCTCAGTAACTAAGATAAAAAATTGAATATTTTTGAATTGATTCAGGATGTGGAGGTAGGAACGATGGCACAACCAAAGACTCTTGGAACAGGAGTCTTCTTGGTTGCTTCCAAAAGTGGCACAAATGATAGAGAAGAATTAGATAAGCGTGCTGGGAACTGGGGGTGAAGCGTGTTAAGGGGAAATAAGTGGCAATGTGTCTTCTGTAACAAATTCTTGATATTCACCTATTTTTGGCCACATCACATAGTTCCAAAATCATACAAGAAATTGCCTAGACGTAGTGCTTTTGGGAGTCTCCTGCTACCCATTTGTTCTCTTTGCTTATTGGTTTCCCTATTCTTTATCAGTGTTTGGATTGTTCTTCAACGTGTGGTACAGGGTCTCACTGCGCAGCTCGGACTCGTAGTGACCCTCTTGTTTTCAGCCTCCCCAGCGCTGGGATTATAGGCGTGCGCCACCGCACCCAGACTCAGTCACAGCCTCAGCTCACCCAGGGCAGGGCCGGCGCAGCACGTGGCACCAGAATCCTGGTCCCTGTGCTTGCCTGAACAGCTTAGTCTGCTGAATTATCTCACAGGCCCACTCAACTTTTGAATACTAGCAAAGGCCTGTATATTGTTAGCTTTTCATTTTCTAGTATAAACGATAACACCTAAATACTCCTACCTTTTGCTTTTTTGACTTCCCAATGCATCTCAGAGGCTGCATGTTAGTTTATAGAAATTTTCTTCATTTCTTTGTGCTACCGAATCATAGCTCTGCTGACAGCATGTAGGTGCTTTCACTCTTTGGTAAGTACAAATAATTCTATCTTTTATCAGTAACATTTTGTATTTGGGGAAAATTCCTAAGAGTATTAGTATTGTGTAGATCAAAGGGTAAATCTATACTCATTTGAAGGTTTCTTTCTTTCTCTCCTGACACCAAAATACATACTGCCTTTTCCAGTATCAGTCAACTCTCTGATCCCACCCAAGGGACCCATGATGAAATTCAGGTCCAACACTAATGACACAAGTTGGCACAGACCTCACAGATTAAAGGTGCAGTCCTGCAAAGACTCCCGCTCCCCGACTTGTAACACCAGCCCCAGGCCCCGGCCTCTGGCGCTACCAACTGACTTGGATTCAGATTGGGGGTTCCCGTGACCACCCTGGTCAGGTTCATAACATACACCTTGAGGTGTATCCTTGCTGACCTCAAGGAAGTACTTTGCTGTCACTGTTTGCTTTCTTTTGTTTGTTTACAAAGAATACAACTCAAGAGCAGCGAAATGGAAAACATGCAGAAGGCGAAGTACGGGGAGGGGTGCCGAGCTCCCAGGCCCCCCCACAGCACGTGAGTGTCCGTGTCTCACACTTCTGGGGTACACTTTGGGATCTTTACCAGTCTAGCAGGTCAAATACAGTGTTAGTGTCAGGTTCTGTGAAAAGTTATTTACTGAGGTATAATACGCACACAGAAAGTGTTCCCATCACAGACGTACAGCTCTCCGCATCTTCCCAAGGTGAACCCACTTGTACAGCTGCCACCCAGAGAAATAGCCAGGAGGTAACTGACAGCGTCACCCTCCCAACCCTTCCAGTCAAGCCCCTCCATGACCTTGACTCCTCATAGCAGAGATTAGTCACCTCTTTGCCTTCTTGAGACAGGGTCTCATCTCATTATGAATGGCAGGTTAGTTCAAGGCTGGCCTTGAACTAACTCTCTATGTACCCTGAACTGGTCTCTAACTCACTGAGAACCTTCTGCCTCAGCCTCCTATATGCTGGGATTACAGGATTTCTTACACCTCTTTTTATATTTAATATATGAGGAAGCAAACCATATATATCCTTAGTGTCATTTTCAAACACTTGTCCTTATGCCTATGAGATTCATCCAAACTGATGTGTGAGGTTAGGAAGTCATTTGTGCCAGGGAGATAAGCTCAGCAGAATAAGTGCCTGGCAAGTGAAAGGGCCCAAGTTCAATCCCTAGTTCTGCCAAAAATAAAAAAAAAAAAACAAAGAGGAAGTCATTTATTCTCATCACTGTACAGTATTCCATTATGTATTTCAAAAATTTTTGTGTTTTCAGAGTTTTGCTCTATAGTTCGGACTGGCCTTGAGCTCACTTTTTGTAGTACAGGTTACTCTTGAACTTGCAGCAATCCTCCTGCCTCAGCTTCCTGCGTGCTGGAATTACAGGCATGTGCCACCACACTCAGCTGAATTTCAAATTTTATTCATATATTCTGTTATTAATGGGTCTGCAAATATATTTGAGAATTATAAGTAGTGCTATTACGGACATTTCCATACATGCCATTTGTAAGTATATGGCAACTTTTCTAGGAGTGTTGGAAGGGGTAGGCCCATAGAATGTATATATTTAGACTTGCTAGATTCTAGTTCACAGTTTTGTCAAATTATTGTACCAATTTACACTCCCTAGTGCAGTGAACAGAGTACTGTTTGGAGCCAGGTGTGGTGGTGCACACACGTAGCCCCAGCACTCAGGAGGCAAAAGCAGGAGGATCATTGCAGGTTGGAGACCCCAGCCTGGGTTACAAATAAAGCTCAAGGCCAGCCTGAACTGCATAGTGAGACTCTGTCTCAAAAAGACACACAAAACAAAACAATATAACAAACCAAAGTACTGGTTGGTCTCTATCCTTATTAACACTTGCTGTCAGCGTAGTTTTAATTTGCATTTTATGAATGAGAAGTAAAACAGGCCGTTTTTCATATGTTTGCAGGGCATGCTACAGTTTTTCTAAGAGAGGGCCTCATCTTTTTATCGAAACTTAATTATTTGGTATTTTGCTTCTAACTTTTTTTTGTCTGTTTTTGCCAGATTTTCACTCTGTAATTCAGGCTGGCCTTGACATAACTGTGTTGTCCAGGCTGATCCCAGGCTCACAGTGATCCTCTTGCTTCAGCCTCCCAAGTGCCTGGATTACAGCTGTACATGCCACACCTGTGTTGGTTGCTAAACTTCTAACAGTTACTTCATACATCTGAGTGCTGGCTGTGCCAAAGCCTCATACAGTCATGGCGCAGGGACTTCTGGAGTTTGAAATTAATTCATGATCAAGGCTGGGATTATGGGTCTGAGTACTGCTGGGATTATGGCATGAGTCCTATACCTAGCCTGAGGCAGACAGCCTGAATGTAATGTAAGAGACACAGAGAGACAGACTTCCTCTCTATAGCCACTGTTGCCACTCCTCTGTTTTGCTC
The DNA here is from genome assembly GCA_004027165.1 of Ctenomys sociabilis. Classification (NCBI taxonomy): domain Eukaryota; kingdom Metazoa; phylum Chordata; class Mammalia; order Rodentia; family Ctenomyidae; genus Ctenomys; species Ctenomys sociabilis. Next base: position 24,280 of record PVKA01005327.1, read on the forward strand.
TTGCTCTTCACCACCACCACGAACTGCTGCTCTCTGCCATGTGCCCCTCTGCCTTGGAGCCAGCTGAATATGGACCGAAGCCTCCAGTAACTGTGAGCTAAGTCAACCTTTCCTTCCTTCATTTTGGGTGTTGGATTATTGTCCTAGCAGTGAGAGAAGAGTGACTGAGGCATGGTATTATCTACTTGACACCTCACCCAGCTGAATCCTGCGTGCTCCAGCACCCCAATCCCTATGAGTTGGCGGATGGGGGGCACTGGCCAAAGAACAAGGTGGGGATGAAAGAGAGAGAGGTCAGCTTCTGTCCCTTTTCCCTCCCACATGAGCAATGACTTCACCAGTCCTCCATGAAGTGCCCGTGAGCAATCCCCTGTCAATACCCCGGCTCTCGCTGCACCCTGACAATGTAGATTCCTCCTCTGTGCGCTCAGGGACCCAAGCACCTCCTACACTGCTGTTTCCCTGGGTGTCTCACCTCCCTTGTGTGTTCCTGTGGCCTTGCCTGAAGCAGTGCCTGTAATTCCTCTATTAGAATCTCTTTATGTGAGTCCTTTGGGAGTGAGTTTGATTACTGCCAGCATTCTAATTGGTGCATATTCTTTTGTGTGTGACACAACTTGTAAATTATTTTACTAATGTGTCATTTTTATTTGATGTTGTTTATACTGATCTTTCATAAATTATTTTTTGTTATGTAGTCCAGTTGATCTTTTAAATTATTATTATTTCTGGGCATGAATTTATATTAGAAAAATTTTAAACTAGGCATAGTGTGGTACACCTCTAATCCTTATACTGGGAGGCTGAGGCTGAGGCAGAAGAGTTGCAAATTCAAGCCCAGCCTGGGCAGTTTAGCAACTTAACAGGACCTTGTTTCAAAATAAAAATAAAAATAAAAATAAACAAGGCCCAGGATTCAGCTCAGTGCAAGGGCCTGAGTTCAGTCCGAATCCCCCATAAAAGAAAACTTTATCATTCTCAGACTTGTTTTCTTTGGCTTGGTGCTTTTAAGATAAGGTCTCACTGTGTGGTCCAGGCTGGCCTGAAGCTCTGCACTCCTCCTGCCTCAGCCTCCAGAGTGCTGAGATTCCAAGCATGTGTCACCACACCTGGCTCCCACTCCCAGATTAGAAAGATATTTGCCCTCATTTCTTTCTCTACAATTTATTAAAATTTCATTTTTTAAAAAACATATTTTTACTACAGGGTCTACAGGTTTCACTAGACAGATCAGACTCATAGTGATCCTCCTGTTTTCAGCCTCCCAAGCATCAGGATTACAGGAGTGCACCACCAAGCCCAGTCTCAGGGCGCCCCCAGGGCAAGGATTGAACCCTAGTCCCTGGGCTTGCCTGAGCAGGTGCTTTAGTCTGCTGAGCTATCTGGCCGGGCCCCTAGAGTTTGATTTTTCGTATTCAGCTGTGTACTCCATTTGGGACTTACCACATACATAAACTCATCTCCTAGGCACACACTTTATTGGCCTGGTCAACGCTATTTTCTGGAAAGGAAGTCATAATAACGGCAATTATTATAATATCTCATAATTTCATTCAATACATTACAGCTTAAGGCAGATTTTAATAATATTAACAAAGATAATAAAATTGATAATGATGGCTAACTTTCAGTAAAAGCTTGCTAAGTTCTGGGTGCTGTGCAAGCACTATAGCATTTAACCGTTGTAACTACTGTCTCATGTAGATCCTCCTGCCAAGCCCATTTGCTAGTAGAGAAAAACAAGGCTCAGAGAGAGTGAAAGAAAGTAACTTGCCCAAAGGCGCTTAGCCACTAAGTGCTGGGGATGGGGTTTGACTCCAAAACCACCTACCACTCATGAAAATCCTGTGATGCGGGTTTTATTGCTCTCATATTACAGTGTATGTGAGAAAACTGAGCTGGAGAAAGATAAACAGGGTTTTGGACCTGGGACTCTGACTCCTCCATCTCGGCCTCTTATAGCTGCACTAAAAGGCAGACCCCATTAGATTTGGGGGCGGGGCTGAGCTGAGAAGTCTCATTGGCTGACCCTGAGAGGCCACTCACCGTCCCAAGAAGCCAGGGCTTTTGCTCACAGTGTAGCAGTTGGATAAAGACCTACAGTGCAATAACCCTGACATCCTTGGGAAAGCTAATGAAGCAGGTGGCAAGGCTGAGGAGAGAGTTTAGTGGTAGAGCACTTGCCTGGTGTGCGTAAGGCTCTGAATACTACTCCCAGCAACACACACACACACACACATACACACACACACACAGAGGCAGATAAAACTTAGCAATAGGGTAAAAATATGTGTGAATGGACAGAAAAACTTTGGTAGTCTTAGATCATCCATTTATGGATAGATATCCTTAGTAAAAGGATCCAAAATATTTGTTTTGGGGGAGCTGGGATAGATAGATAGATAGATAGATAGATAGATAAACAGATTAATAGACAGACAGATATTTCTTATATAGATCTATATAGTATTAGTAAAATGTACATGCATATAAACATAATGTGACACAGATATTTCATCAATTCTAAGATACAGATTTTAAAATATTTTTCACATTTTATCATCTTGGAAATCATGATGATTCTAACTATCAGTGATATCTTGGATTTGATGGCATAATATGCACATTTGTCCATCCATCCATGTTTTGATTCACTGTATGTCTAGAGGCCTCCCAAGAGCCTCTTGTGCTCACAGGCATGGCTTTTGGAAGGTGCTTGGATGATGGGTGCCTATGGTGGGTTCAGTCTCAATGTTATTAGGAGGCAGAGTGTGATCAGAGGTGGTGGGTTGCTGGAGTGTAGCCTGGGAAGGTTTCTCCCCTTTTCCAGCTCTTACCTCCCCTGTCTACCTTCTAGACACCATGGAGCAAGCAGCTTTCCTCTACCCAGGCTCCTCCAGCATGCTTGTCTGATTTGGAGCCTATAAACTATGAATTAACTCCCCTACAACTGTGAGCCAAAAAAACCCTTTCTTCCTTTCACTCTTGGGTGTCAGGTATCATGTCTCAGCAATGGAAAAGTGACAAAGATACCATGAAAATGAGCCCACTTTACATTCACAATCACGTGGCTAATGACTGTGGTGGGCCTCGGACCACACCTCAGGTCCATCATGCACAGTCTCCTGGGTGATACTGTCACAATCCAAGCCTCTTTTCAATTTTAATTTGTTACTCCGTTTCCTGCTTCTCTAAGAAGACTGAAGCACAAAAGAAAAGGTGCCCATGGACCCATACCACGGGGGCACCCCCACTAGGCAGGGCCACATTACTGGGGATGACCGGTCCTGTCCTTTACCTCGGTCAATGCCCATGCAGGTAGGGGCCCAGCCTTCTTTCCTGCCTGTAAAGGGGATCTTGGGAGCAATTTCCTCCTCTCTCACCTATGTCAGCATTTTCCCTTCCTACCTGAATATTACTATCAGTATAAAACATTTCATCCTTATTTAAGAAAAAACACGAGCTGGGGATGTGGCTCAGTAGCAGAGCACTTACCTAGCATGCACAAGCTGTGGGTTCACCCCCCTGGATCAAAAGCAAAAACAAAAACTTTCTCTTTATCCCATTTTTTAGGCTAGGCAACACCCTGTATTTTTTTGTTTGTTTGTTTGTTTGTTTTTTGTTTTCTTTTCTGCAAATCACCTGCAGTGAATTTTTTATATTGATCAATTTTTCTCCTTCCCATCCCTATCAAACTCGTACCAGTAAGGTTTTGGCCTTCACACATTCCTACAAAACACTCTTGCAAAGATCTGGGACAATTTCCACCAAATCCAAGCCAATTCTCAGGTCTCAAACCTGCCCCATCTGCGGTCCATGACTGCCTCCCCTGTGAGATGCTCAAGGGCTCAGTCCCTGTCGGCTCTTCCTCTGTAGCTCCACTCTGTCTCCTGATGATATCATCCCCAATATTAAAGATTGAATTTGGTCCTTCCCCTCAAAAAGTTGAAGTCCTCATCTAGATGATCAATGGGCATCTCAAACCCAATGTGTCCCAACTGAATTTCTGACCCATCCTTAGTCTCTGCCTCTGACTCAGCTGATCATAATTCCAACCTTCGCTCAGTAGATGTGCCCCTCTTGGACACTCTTTGCTTGGATTCCTATGGCTTAGGTCCTCACCCTTTCAGGGCTTGGATCGAGTGTGAGTCTCAGCAAGCCCTACCCTGAGTCACCCTACTTAATGTCAAGAATGCCTCTCTGTCCTTCATATCCAGAACCCCATGCTATGGCTGTAATTTTGGGTAGCCTGCAAGCTGCAGATGAGATGGTAGAGGGCTTTATCCGTTTGCTTGCTAGTATAATTGCTACAGTGAAAATACAAAAAAGTACATGTATATTTGGAAATATTTACCAAGTTCTTAACTGCATTTTCATTTTGAACTATATTATTAAAGTAATAGAATAACACATGCCTGCTATTAACATTCAATTTGAATCTGTGTATGGTGGCACCTGCCTGTAATCCCTGAGGCGAGAGGATCATTGCAAGTTCAAGACCAGCCTGGGCTATAAAGTGAGCTCAAGGCCAGCCTGAATTGCATAGGGAGACCCTGTCTCAAAAAAATAGAAATGAAAAAACAAGCAATTGGTAAGCACAGGGTCCCGAGTTTAATCCTGGTACCAAAGGGAAAAAAGAAAAGAAAAGAAAGAAAGAAACCACATCTAAAAAATTCAATTCAGTGCAGGAAGCATAAATAATAAATGTGCCTGTTTCCAGTCATGAACATCTGAACGTCGTCCCTGTCCCTGGTTTGGGGTCCACACTTCTGCCTCCTTGGTGTACACATACACCTTTATGAAAATAGGACCCTATGAATATGCTTTGGGAACTTTTTCATGATGAAATAGACAACTTTTTTATGCCAGCATAGATTTTATTTCATTAGTTGATGGCAATATTTATTATTTAAAGTTCTTTTTTTATTTTAGCAAAATTTCATTTGTTTATAAGTTGAGATTTAAGAGAGTTGAGAAAGAAGCTCAGCATGAGGGTGTACACCTGTAATCTCAGCACTCAGGAAGCTGAGGCAGGAATGTTGCTGGGAATTTAAGGCCAGAATGGGCTACATACTGAGTTCAAGGCCAACCTGAACTTCATAGTGATATTCTGTCTCAAAAACAAATTTAGGAAAAACATGGGTCCACCTTGCCTTTATTTATAAAGAAAGAGACTATTAAAAAAAAATATATATATATATATATTAATGCTGGGGATCAACCCTGGGGCCTCACACACATTAATAGGCAAGTGCTGTACCCCTGAGCTATCTCCAAAGCCTTACTTGTAGATGACATCACAAATGAACACACAATTTAAGAAAAACCACTTTATATTACCATATAATGAAGACAGCGCAAGGAGGCTATGTATTTTAAAACTATATGGTTATCGTGCATGGCATCCTTTACCACTGACTCAGCCGGCGCTGAGTTGGCTCTCCCTCGCACCGCCTTACAACAGGCTCCCAGATAGGATTTAAGGGTAGCTGAACTGAAGAGCCCTTGAGGTGGTGGAAAATAATTCAGTCTGCACTTGAGCAGATGCCAAACATAACCTCTATGAGAAGAGTCATTAGTGGGTTTTAATAGCCTACTTTTAGTTTCTGTATTATACTTGCAAGTGTTTAAATTTATTTCTTGCCAAATATTTCTACATTTTACTGATTAAGTAGAATTTCCCTTCCCTACACTGTCTCTCTGTACCTTCTCCCCGCCCCCCAAATAAACAGAAAGAGTATGAATTAGCTGCATATTTCACTCACTTCCTGTCACTGGAACTAAACACCCAATGTCACAACGTAAAGCAGGACAGGTTTATCTGACTCACCGTTTCCGAAGATTTAGTCCCTGGCTGTTGGCTCCACAGCAAAAACCACATGACAGAGGAGAATGGTGGGGGAAGCTGCCCATGCCAGGAAGCAGCCAGAAAGCAGAGGGAGGGAGGAGGAGAAGGAAGAAGGGATGGAGGGAGGGAGGGAGGGAGACAGAGAGAGAGAGAAGAGACAGACAGACAGACAGACAGACAGAGACACAGAGAGACAGAGACACACAAACACAGATACAGATACAGATAAACAGACAGAGACAGAGACAGAAACACACAGACAGATAGACAGACAGGGAGACAGAGAGAGAGACAGACAGAATGAGACAGAGGCAGAAAATGGAGGAGCCAGGGCCAAGAACATACCACTCCAGGTCACATCTCTAGCTATCCACCTCTTCTAGCCAGGTTTCCCCTCCTAACAGCGTGGTTATGTGAACTGATCAGTGGCTGAATCTGCTAGGGAGAATCTTGCCCCCATAATCCAATCACTTTCCAGATGCCCCACATTTGAATATGTGAGACTTTGAGGGGTATTTTAGATATAAACCACAGCACCCTGCTTTTTCCTTCTAAGGCAGAGTAATGATTAGGTATTTTATAATCTCGCACTGAACATACAAGATGCATCTACATTTTACAACACAAAATCCTCAATCTTCATTTCCTGTTAGCTGGGAATATGTATACTTCTTTTTTTTTGGCACCGGGGATTGAACTCAGGGCCTTGCACTTGCCAGACAAGCACTTATTCTACTGAGCTATCTCCCTGGCCCTGTGTATTGCTTCTTAAACAATCTCTATTCTAAGTGCCTTATAATTATTAATTTAATCATTGTACAGGATAGAAGGAATGATTTTTTTTCTTTCCATTTTAATGAAGGGAAATCTCTGGCAGCTACCTACTCATAAATCATCATAGGAGCTAAGTGAAATAATGCAAATAAAATGTCCAGCAAGGAAATGGGTTACATAGTCAAATTTAAATGACTGTACTAGAGATTGCCTTTGAAAAAGGTACCTGGGATTATCCAACAATTTTATACTCATAATCCACAATCTAAAAGCAAAGTTTTTATTTTTCTTGGTACTAGGGATTGAACCATGGCTTTAGACTGAACTACATCATCAGCCTTTTTAAAATTTTTATTCTATGGTTTAATTTTATGGCAGGATCTTGCTAACTCAGCAAGTTCCCCAGGCTAGTTTCATACCTTTTAAAAAAATCTTTATTTATTTATTTATCTATCTATCTATCTATCTATCTATCTATCTATCTATCTATCTATCTGTTTGGCAGAGGGTCTTGCTATGCAGCTCACACTCATAGTGATCCTCCTCTGTCATCCTCCCCAGTGCTGGGATTACAGCCGTGCACCACCACGCCCAATTTCAGTGGCCGGCTCAGTGCCCAGGACCCACATGGTCGTGGTACTGGGGGATCAAACCCTGATGCTTGTACTTGCCAGGCAGGCACTTAGACCGCTGAGCTATCTCCCCACCCCAAGGTTCATATTTTCAATCCTCCTTCCTCAGTCCTGTCGAATGCAGGGGTTACAAGTGTGTGTCATTAAACAAAGGTTTTCTATAGAAATTTTCGAACAACCATACTTCCTGCGATGTGGGACAGATTCTCCTCCTTTCCTTGTGCCACCCTGTATACACACACACACACACACACACACACACACACCTCTTGCCAGCAACTGTAAGAAGATGAAGCTGCTTCAGGTGAGGTCCCTGTCCATAGAATCACAGAGCACTCCTACAAGGACAGACACAGCCCAGGGGAAGACTTGTCCTAGGGCCATCTACTAAACATCACGCCACTGCAGGCAGGATTTAAACTTTTTTGTCATTTCTAAAAGCTACCTGGAACTCACTAGCAGTCACATTTCATACCCACATTCTCCCCAGCCTTGAGCAATTACTAATTGACTTTGTTTCTAGCAACGCACCTATTCTGGATATTTCCTTAAGAGGAATCACACAATGGGTGGACTTGTAGGTCTGGCTTCTCTTAAACTTGGCCTGATATTTTCAAGGCTCACCTACATCATAGCATATGTGAGTACTTTATTCCTTTTCTATGGCCAAGTAGTAGAAAATTCATATATAATTCCATTATATATGGAATTTTTGTTTGCTTTTCTGTGGTACTAGGGACATAACTCATGAATACTCTTCACCTAAAGCTACACCCCCAACTCTTTATTTTTGACTCTGACACAAGACTGCAGTAAGTTGCTCTGGCAGGGCTCAAACTGTCAGTCCTCCTTGCCTCAGTCTCCTCAGTGCTGGGATAACGTCACATTACAGGATTATGTTGCATTTTAAAAATGCATTTATACACTGATGACACTTGGGTGGTTTCCAAAGGTTTGCATACAGGTTTTAAGGTGAGTGTTCATTTTCATTTGGGTGGGGGTAGCTACTGTGCCTAGACACAGAATCACTGGGTCACTTAAACTTATGCTAAACTTTTCTTTACATGCTGCATAATCATGTATTTTCACGGGAGTTTGCAAGTGTTCTGATTTCATCATATCTTGCCCAATTCTTTTGGGTACCTAGTTCTCTTACTGGGTTTAAAGTACAATCCCAGGGCTGGTGAGATAGCTCAGTGGACTAAGCGTCTGCTTTGGCAAGCACAAGTAACAGGGGTTCAGTCCTTGGTCCTGTAAGCCATGCCGGCCCTGTCCCCGGGGGCACGCTGAGCCAGTCTGGATGTGGTGGTGCCCGCCTATAATCCCAGCACTGGGGAGGCTGAAAACAAGATCACTAGGAGTCCAAGCTGTGCAGGGAGACCCTGTACCAAATACATAAAATAAATAGAATCTCATTATTTTGATTTGCGTTTTGTAATGTCCAATAATGTTGAGCAGCTTTTCATCTATGCTTTTTTTTTTCCATCTTTTTGAGACAGGGTCTCACTATACAGCTCAGGCTTGGCAGGCCCAGTTGTATTTCAAATTTTATTTATATATTCTGTTATTAATGAGACTTTTAATAGCATCTAGTTTGAGAATCCTAAGTAGTGCTTCTATGAATGGATTGCACAAGTCACCATTTTGATTTTGTTGGTTTTATATGGACTGTTGGATTAAAATGTTATTTTATATAAGATGTCTCATCTGAAACAAGCATTTGCGATCCAGTTAGATGAGTCCTCTTGTTATCTTGGGGGAAGATGTCTTGGGGAATGGGTTTAAAAAAGAATAGCTTATGAAGCTGATTTGAAATAAAAACTGAATCTTTTTCTCTTTTTTTTTTCAGAACCACAATTATGTCCTCACATAAAATCATATTTTTCACGTGATTGCCAGTTGTACAGTGATATAGTGAAATAATTACTTCAATAATAATTTCTATGGATTTTTTTTTCTGCATCGGAGTGAATACTGCTCAATATTAGCTCTAAAAAAAAAAAAAAACTTAAGCGGGCAATTAAAAAACGCATTTGTTGGTATCAATTTGTATCCCTGAATGCAGTTAAGTTCTGAGTAGACAAGCTGAGGGGAAAAATCTTTGTGATAAATAATATATTTGATAAAAAACAGCAGGAGAAAAACTTTTTCCCTGGTCGAGTGCAAAATAGAATAGAGTAGGTCACTCGGTCTAGAGGGTATCTTTTGTCTCCCAAAGGGATATGCAGGTAAAAAAGCAGGGTTTTTTTGTTTGTTTGTTTCGTTTTGTTTTCTCTGGGTCTCATTCCTTCCATGCCAGTGTGTGCCATGAGGTTTGAAATCTTTCTGGAATATCAACTTTCAATATCTTGGGCGTTGAGACTTAGAAAAGGTTAACTGACTCCCCCAGGGTCACAGAGCTTAGCTGTGCCCTGAGTTCATGTAAATTAAATCAGTAATTTCAGAATAAATGTCTAAAGGACTCTAAGGAGACCGGCCTGCTTGAAGCTGCTTCTAGCCCCTGGCTGCTGAACGACCTAGCCGTTAGGCGGCACTCAGCTTCTGCTCTTGATTAAATATAGTATCCATCCTTTGGGGTAGTACGCACCCACTAACTTTCCCCCCATTTGTTCTTGATGCATTCTGGGTGTTTGGCAGGTGCCAGGTAGCAGATTACCGTTTAAAGTGGTGCCTCAGTGGCCTAGTAATCATAAGGAAGCTGATCCCAGGAGGTCAATCTGTAGACAAGGGAATAATTAGTGCATTTATCAACGCGAGTAGTTTTTGGAGGAATTTGAATCCTGCTCTAAACATAGCATCAGTCTTCTCCCCCCACCCCACACTCCCGCGGAGTTTAGCAAACTGGGCTTTATAACTTCATACCTGATTATTTTGCAGCCCAGTTTGACCTTCCTCTAAAACGACCCCTCCCCCCTCTCCCCTTTTAGGAGTTGTACTGTTGGCTTCAACTTTTCATTCCCTTCCTAGGACTGCGGCATTGGAAACGTTAGCGGCCGGGTACAGGTACAGGAGGTGGGAAAGGAAAGGGGAGAGCCTCCCGCGGGCACTGCTCTGCACTCCGTGCCAGTCTGAGCCTTGGAGGGGAGGTGGCGGGCAGCCTCATTGGATCCGAGCGCGCGGCTGAGGTCTCTGCCGCGCGGATGCGAGGTGACTGGGCGCGAGAGGCCGGAGGAGCCCACCGGGACGGGCCGAGGAGGCCGAGGAGGCCGAATCCGAAAGCAGACGTGTGATGGAGGAAAGCAAGGAAAAGGGGACGTCCCAGTGGCTGGAAGTGGACGAAGGGACGCGAACAGGGCAGGCCCGAGTAGGGAACCAGAAACGTCTGCAGGAACGAAGTGGGGCGAGCCGCGAGGGGGAGGCAAACAAAGGGCAGAGGCCGGGCTGGAGGTGGTGGGGGGCAGCGGGGAGGGGCGGGGGCGCCGAGGAGTGCGGGGGGCGCCGGGGGCCGGGCGGGGCTCGGGGTGGTGGGGTATCCGGAGCGGCGGGCGCGGAGGAGGGGTGCGGGGCGGCGCAGGGGTCCCCTGGGCGGAGGCGGCGCGGGCGCGGCAAGTCTCTGGCCTGCTCGGGCCGGGTCCCGGTGCGGGGCGGGCGTGCCCGGAGCTGAAACCCGAAACCTCCAGCCAGAGCGCGGCGGGACGGGCGGGCGGCAGCCCGAGGCGGGACGCGGCGGCTAGGAGGGGACTGCGGGCGGGCGCGGGGCTGAGGCGGGGGCACGGTGCGGACAGCCGAGTCTCCGCGCCCCCTTCCCACCACGCCCAGCCCCTCGGCTCTCTCGGCCCGCGCCCCCCCTGAGAGAACCCGCCCTCCCGGGCGCGGCGCCTTGGAGAGGCGGGGCCCTTTGTGGGAAGATCTTGGGGCGCGCCACTCCCCTCTGCCCGCGGCAGCCCCCACCTCCTTGCCGAGGTGCACCCTGAACCTCCCAAGTGTCCGAAGAAGAAGAGCAGCAGCACGCGCCGGGTCTTAGTTCCTGGGGGCCGTGCCCCCGGGGCTGGGGGTCCACACCCCTCTTCGGGTGGGGGATGTTAGTCAAGCAGCTGGAGTCTGGGGGACAGGTGAGCAGCACCCTGAACCGGGACCCTTGGCGTCGTTTGTCCTCAGCCCAGGACAGGAGGTGCGCGCGCCTCGAAGTCAGCGAGAAGGAAGTGCGGTTTGGGTGGGGTGCGGGCGCCCTTGACCGGCCTTGGGCCCCTCGGGCTGGAGAGCACCCTGGTCGGTCTTTGGGGCGTCTGCTGGGTGCTGCATGATCTTTGGGGACCACGCATGGGCTTTGGCATCTCTTCCCAGTGCAGCTGCTAGGCTGTGTGTTTTCCGTATTGTCTGAACCTCCCATTCCTTTGCAAGGCTTTCAGGAGCTGGTCCTTTGATCCTCCTCCCGAAGGAGAGAGACAATGCCTGGTTTTGAGGGGCGGGACACTGGCGCCCTGGGGCAGTGATGAAGCCAGGCGAGGTTATCTCGGGTGCTGGAGGCCCCAGAGAACCGCATCCCAGTTTTGTGTCTCGGTACAGTTAATGCAACTGGACCTCCTTTGCCCCAGGAGTTGAGGCCCCTAGCAGTCCTGCAGAGCTGCCTCTGGCCCTATGAATGTTCCCCTCAAATGCATTTTATTGTAGCCCACGAACAGGTGAAGGAGACGTTTTCCAGCCTGTCCTGAGGGCGAAGGGATGAGGAGGGACCTTTGGTCCCCTTGTACCGCGGTCTCTAACTGGGATGGCAGCTGTAGTCACTGTCACTTCTTCTAGAGTGTCCTATACTTACTGACCCACACTCCTCTTTATCCTTATGAAATATATAGCATTTTCATTCCGTCGCAGGACAGTTCCGTGGAGCCCTGCTGGCCCCTCTGGTGAAAGTAATGGAGACAGGCAGGTGAAGCACTTTGCCCAGCAAGCCGGCGTCTGCAATCACACGCTGGCTTTTGGCTTGGCATCGCTTCCACCAACCTCTTCATGCCACAGGGGGATCCTTTAATCCGAGACTTCTCCCTGATCTTCAGGGCCACTGCTATGACAATGAGACTAGAGAAGCCTGTTTGACTTTCTCGGAACTACAGCTAAGGTGCCAGACACCCAGATGCATCTCTTTGTGTTGCAGCCCAGAGCATGCGTTTGCCGAGAGCTGGTCAGCGTGGTGTGAGCCATTACCGATCTATGGAAGCCAGAATGGGCTGAACTGGAACTGACCTGAATGTCAGCAAAAGGAGGTACAGTTTGGTGCTTTGCTGCCAGGAGGCCCCGTAGCAGAGGGAGGATATGCAGGCGGCTGGGCACTGCCCACCGTGTGATTAAGAGGTGTCTGCTGGGAGTTCTGGGAAAGCAGGATATTTTTATGGAAAAAAGCTCCCTATTTCTAAATATGGCATCTAATTAAAAACATTTAAAATGTACAAGGTGACAGAATTACAGTGAAGGCGGCTTGGTCTCAGCCTATGAGACCTTTGAAAGTACTCACCGTCTTGCTGAGATGCAGTGAAGCAGGACTGGAGGGGGAAAGTCCTGTCTGCTGGAGGTTTTTCCTTAAGAACAAACTCATCAGCAAAAGTAGAGGTGGCTGTGAGTGCTGCCTGAAGTTTGGGGAAGGTTTGACTTCGGGCCTCGATGTTTCATTCATTCATTCTGTACCTATCTTGCCTATGGTTCTGGTCCTTCCCCAAGATAACACAGGTGAGGCGTTTTTCTATCTCCATGGTCATTGTATGTGCCTAGCATTAGAGAGAATGGCATTTGTGGCAGATATGTGCAGGGCCCCAGGAATACAAAAGGAAGAGTTTTCAGTCTTCTCGGAGCAAAATAGGAAGAAATACTTTCAAAGTGTCATTGGACTTATTATTAAACATGTTCAAGAGCAGTAATCCATAGAAAACGACATTAGGATCCCCTCCACCTCTCCTCTACTTCCATCCTCACCTCTGGGGTAACTGCTGTAAATGTATTTCTTTTCCTAGAGCTTTTTCAGTGCATAAGTACATGTACAAGAAGACTGGAAGTGTAGAATATTTTATATGTGGTTTATCGACATTATAGCAGGAGACATAGTAAATTAACATTATCTACACTTCTAACTGTGGGACCAACTTAAAATGATAGAATATGTTTTGTAAAATTGTAAATGGGGGGGCATATAATATCCCTGGTTAACTTTATTGGTGTTGGTGATGACATTGCGGTCTTTCAACATTAGTAAATAAGTATCCTTTTAAAAATGGCCTACTACAATTTATATGAATATTCCTCTATTTGTGGACTTTTAAATTGTTCTCTGTCTCTGTCTCTCTGTCTCTGTCTCTCTGTCTCTCTCTCTTCAATATTGGAAATTAAACCCAAGACCTTTGCACTGAGCAAGACTTTTTATTTTTTTTAAATTTTGAGATAAGATCTCACTAAGTCACTAAATTGCCCATGCTAGGCTCAGACTTTCAATCTTCCCACCTTACCTTCTCGGAGCGCTAGGGTTACAGTTGTTCACCTCCAACCTTAATTACATGGTTTCCAACTTATAGCTCGGCTTTTTATTTGTGAGCATATAAAGTATTTCTGGATAGAAGTCCCTAGAAGTAGGATTGGTGGGTCAAAGAGAAGGCACATGTTAATTATTTAAGCACATTTTCTTTGCTTATTGAGGCCTGAGAGTTTCTGCTGAAAAATACTTAATTAACATATATTTACAACTACTTAGAAGGGATAGACAGTATATTCAAAAGATACAACATTTGTTGTGCCTTGTGGCACAGGCCTGTAATCCCAGTGTTATGGGAGGCTAAGGTAGAAGGATCAGAATTTCAAACTTAGCCTGTAAGCACTTAGTGAAAACTGCTTCAAATAAACAAAGTGGGCTTGGGGGTATAGGTTAGTGTGAGGGTCCTGAGTTTGATCCCCAGTGATTCAAAAAAGAGAAGAGAGAGAGAGAGAGAGAGAGAGAGAGAGAGAGAGAGATTGAGATTATGAAAGGTAGTGTTTTCTTCCAATTCTTGTTCTTAGCTTTCTGTTTCCCTTTGAGATATAGCTAATTTTTCTATTTTATCTGTTCTTTCAGGGAGAATACATGTACCTATAGGCACATAAAATACATATCATTCATAGTTTGCCTTTCAAAAATAAACATAATAACATGCTCTGTAACCTCTTCTACATATGGCAGTTTAAAAGTTTGCTGTAGAGGCTGGTGTCCATTCTGAATGCATTCTATGCCTTTTGTGTGCTAATAGTTTCCCAAATTTACCCTTTAAAAAAATCTTCAATCAGTTATACTTCCTCTAATTGCTCAGTCAAATCCTTTACCATTTTTTCTGTTGAATTGTTTGTGATTTCATCAGTTTGTGTAACTCTTTCTAAACTCTGGACATTATTTCTTCTCATGGTAGTAAATAAAACAAAAAAAAAATCTTTTCCAATTTTGCTTATCAGCCTTTAATGCTACAGAAGTATTTAATGTTTATGACTCTGCATCTGTATCATTCTGTCTTTTTTTTTTCTTCTGTATTTTAGAAAGGGTCTACAGGCTGTTCAGGGTCTCACTACTAGATCAGACTCATAGTGAGCCGCTGGTTTACAGCCTCCCAAGAGCTGGGATTACAGGTGTGGGCCACCACGCCCAGTCTCAGTTGCTGCAGCAGGCCTGGGGATCGAACCCCCAGCCCCTGAGTCTGCTTGTAGGTGCTTTAATATGCTGAGCTATTTGGCTGGCCCTCTGCCTTGTGACTTCAAGTTTTCCACTTTGATTAGGGTGTCCTCTCCTAGATACACATTAGGTAATTCTCGTTTCTTCTTCTTCATTCTTTCTTCATCTAAGGATGCTCTGGACCACTGCAGCTTTTCCTTTTCATTTGTTCACGTCCCTCCTCTCCCTGGCACTAGCTGGGTCAGGGTGAACATCTTTAGCCAATCTGTATTTCCTTTGACCTTTACAGGTCTTGTTTTTTGTTTGTTTTGCTTTGTTTTTCACCAGCTCTTTAGAGTGGGCCACAGGAGCAATGTGCAGAACCCCACAGTTGGGCAATAGCAGTGAGAATCTGGGGTGCAGGCAGCAGAGGTGGAGGGCATCTGCCAGGGAGTACTTTCTGCAGGAGCCACAGGAACATGGCGTGGCCAGGTCTGCATAGGGAGCCATCTGTCTGGCAGCAGTGGGAAGGAGCACAGATTGGATTGGGGGCGAGATCAAAGATAAGAAAATGAGAAGGAATGTCTACTAGTAACTCAGCAGAATGAGGGCCAGTCTCTGAGCGGAGGAAACAGCAGTTAGAAGAGGGTTGTTTTGTTTTAGTGGCAGTGGGGTATGCCTTCAGTTCCTGTTTTACTTTGTATTTTGAGATAGAGTCTTTCTAAGACATTAAATTGCCCAGCCTGGCTTGCACTTTTGATCTTCCTGTCTCAGCTTCCTAGGTTGCTAAAATTACAGGCCTTCACCACTATGCCCAGCTGAGTCTTATGGTGTATTGGATATCTGCAGTAGGGAGTGAGAGAGACCAACATTTCTTGTTCTCTGTTCTTGGCTGGCAGGTGACTGGTGACAGCCTGAAGCGAGAGTCTTTTGTTTTGAACGTGTCTGGGAACGCTTAATGGCATTTAATCCCATGAGTCTGTACGGAAACCCAAAGCTCAGACACATTGACTAATTTACCAAAGGTCATGCAGGCACAGAGTGTTGCTTAGGGCTTTAGAAGCCCTGTCTATATTACCTGTCAAGAGTGGTCTAGGATATCCTGGGATTCTGTTTTGTGTGATTGGGTGGGCAGTGATGTTATAGCAGGGGTACAGGAAGAGTGGCAGCACAATGGGATGCTGGAAGAAGAGCTAGTGAGTTCCATGTTGTACACTGTTATATCCAAGGTGCCTGGATGCGAGAGAGGAGAAAACTGCCAGGTGGTGGGCCTGGGTCTGTTCTTCAGAGGTGTGTCCAGCCTATGGGTGAAGAACTTGGAATCACTGGGTATGAGTGGGCCCAGAGAGTGTGCTAGTCAGATTTTTATCCCTTTGATAGAAGCAGCCTAAAGGAAGAATAAGTTATTTCGGCTGGTGGTCTCTGATGTTCCTGTCCATGGTCAGCTGGTTCCATTGCTGGGGGCCTGCGGTGAGGCATGACATCACAGTGAAAGGATGTGATGGGCCAGGCTCTGCTACTAACCTCATGGCAGCCAGGAAGCAGAGAGAAAGAGAAGAAGGCAACAAGGAAGGGGCTGGCGGCAAGAGGGAGTCCTCAAGGTGCCACTCCCAGCAGCCCACTCCCTTCCAGTAGCTGTGCCTCCTGTTTCCATCAGCTCCCAGGGATGCTAGCAAACCTGGACGTTGGAGCTTTCGCAACCCAATCACTTCCCCAAAGCCCTTTAGGGGGCCTCTCAGTCCAGGCCATAACAGAGGGCGCAGTGATACGAAGCATCAAAAAGGATCCTTTCTGGAGCTGGAGATGGAGCTTCACGGTAGAATGTTTGCCTAGCATGCTGGAAACTCTGACTGTGATCCCTGGCACCAAAATCGAACAATAAACCTCACCTAGAAACAATTACAAAATGGACAAAAAAAAAAATTCCTTTCTTTTGTGAGTGGTAGAAAATCTTATTCAAACTGACTTAAGCAAAAAAGAAAGATATTGGTTTACCTCATTAAAAACACCGAGGATGTATTTGGCTTCTGGCATAGGTTTGGAGCCTGAGTGAACTTATTAGGATTTGTTGGGGGGGGTTTTGCCTCTTGTTTTAACCTTCCTTCCCACTCAGGCTCTGGGTGGTAGCTCCAGCAGTGATCCCGGCCACTGCTCCCCTATGTCTCATAAGCTCTGCTGGGTCAAAGGGAGTTGGGAGATGTGGATGGCAGAGGCTATGTGTCTACGTCCACAAAGGCATGTGGAATCAGAGTTGGAACAGAGTGGATCACCAGGGGCAATTTGAGGCAACTTCCAGGGCATGGGAGAGGGATCCTGTTGGGGCTATAGTTCATCTCTTCTGCGGATGAATAGGGGGAAACAGTAACACATACAGGGTGGTATGATTAGGAATGATGGATACTGGGACAGGGCTCAAGGAGGCAGAGGCAGGGAGAGCAGAAGCTGGGGAGCCGAGGGAAGAGGCAGTCAGAAAAACATTGAAGCATCAGAGGTGTGTGCTGTGAAGAGCAGGGCCATTGGTTTGGCTGGCAGGTGACCGGTGACTGCCTGAAGCGAGTCTTATTTTGAATGTGGCTGGGAGCACCTCCACAAGCGCTCCGATCCTTACCTCCCTTTCTGCATTCCCAGCCTGGTTTTGGCCTAGAAGGGCAGAGACCTGAGGAAACATGGGCTTTGTTCATGCTTAGGTGCGCAGCTGCAGGCAACTCACTTCACCTCTCTGGACTTCCCTCTGACACCAAGAGAATGAACTGTTTCAAGGCCTCTCTTGGCCTTTGTTTATTGGCCTCCGTGAGGAGATGAGTGCCTCTCATCCCTTTTCTGTGCCTCTTCACCGTCTGTGACTGTGACTCAAGCCTTCTTGCTGCTTGGACTGTAGCAGTGGCCTCCTCGCTGACACCCCTGCCTTCCTTGCTTGCCTCCTGCTATCCACTAGTCACCCTGCAGTGGTAGAGTGACCCTTTTAATGCGTAAGTCAGGCGTCTCCTTCCAGCAGCTTCAGTCATAGGTAGGATCCAGTATACATTCTTCCCCTGAGTGCGCACTGCTCCATGTGACCCAGCCCTTCGGCCTCCAGAGTTTTCCCTGTTCTTCTCTCTCCTTCCCAGCTTTCTTGCTGTTCTTTAAACATGCCAAGCTTCTCCTGGTCTCAGGGTCCTTGTGGAATTCCTGTGCACTGTTTTCTGGCATCCACGCAGATGTCCTTGGTACCGAGCATGTCTCAGCCAGCATATACACAGTGTTCCCTCTCCCCTTCCCCAGAGCTCTGGCTGGCAGGGCTCATCCCGAAAAGTTCATGTGTTAGAGGTATGCCCTCCAGTATGGTGATAAGAGGTGGAGCCTTCTAGGTCACTTGGACGCAGTCCTCAGAGGGATTAACGTGCTTCCCCTGGGGCTCCCACTCAGTTCCCTGGAGAGGAAGCTGTTGGGACAGAGCAAGCCTGCCCCTACCCCTGAGCTGGCTTCCGTCTCAGCTTGGGATGCCTTCCCCTGGCACCTGCTCGCACTGCGATGCTGGCTGCCATGCTGTGGTGCAGGCAGGGGGCTCTTACCAGAGCCAGCACTTG
This sequence comes from Ctenomys sociabilis, assembly GCA_004027165.1. Lineage (NCBI taxonomy): Eukaryota > Metazoa > Chordata > Mammalia > Rodentia > Ctenomyidae > Ctenomys > Ctenomys sociabilis. Next base: position 42,694 of record PVKA01005327.1, read on the forward strand.
TCTGTCCAGACTTCAGCCTCTAAAATTGAACTGAACAAACTTCATTTCTTTTTAAAGTAGCCAGCCTCAAGTACTTCATTTTAGCAGTATAAGTACTGCATGCTAACAGACTGCACCACGGAAGCTCAGTACTTCATTTTAGAAATGAACAAAAAACAAAACAGAAACAACCCAGGCTTTATTTTTCCCTCACAGCGCCTACAGCTACCTGCACTTCCTTTATGTCTCTGCAGCTCGTTTACTCCCTCAGTCCCCTCAAGCTGAGCGGAAGGTTGGCACATCTTGCTCTGCACTGTGCCTGTTTTGGGGGGAATATCCTCAACTCCTCAAGCTGCCTCAGATTCCCAAGCCCGGATTCTTTCTATTGTTGATGAGGTCTAAGTGGGTATGAATGCATAGGACAAGTGAAAAATGTTTATTTTCTCAGTGCATAGACTGTAGTTGGTAATTCACAGGGGAAACTGAGGAAACATTTGAAAGCCACCTAGAAGGGAAAGCCTAGGTTCTTTCTGTTGGTAATCAGGTCTAGGATAAGTGAGTGTAAGTCAGTAGAGGGAATATAAGACATTTTCTGCATGCCAGATATGGGAAGTAATTCACAGGGGAAACTGAGGAATCATTTTTAAGCCATCTCCCCTAAAATAAAAAGCACTATGAGGAGATGGCATGTTCGAAAGGCTCATCAGTGAAAATGCATTTAGAAGAAACACTCCCGTGAGCCATTTAAAAATAATATTCTCAATGTTAGCAACATGGACTTAATTAGTTGGCTTGGTTCTGTGAAGATAATGAGTAAAAAAAATAATTAAGGAAAAACCAATTAACATGATAACCATCACTATTTCGTGACAGAAATAACCATCTCATTTATTCCTAGCACCGCTTCCATCTCTCCTGGTCTTCTTGGAGCCTTAATGTGTTGTGCTATTTTCCTTGATCTGTTTGTTAAGTCTGCATTATAAAACCTAGATGAGAGAAAATGACCCTGGGTTGCCCCCTTAGAGCAGGACTTTGGAGGCTCAACACAGCTGACATTTGGGCCACCTGGCCTTTGTCACAGGGCTGTGCTGAGCGGTAAGATGTGTGGCAGTGTCCCTACCCTCAGGTGCCAGGAGCACTTTGCAGGTGTGAGAGCCGGACATACCCTAGCATTTCCAGATGTCCTGTGTTGGTGGGAGGTGCCAGTCACCCCTCCGCAAGGCCCAGCGAGGAAAGACGCTGGGGCAGACGGTGGTGGATGGTTACTGGAGTTTTCTGCAGGACATCTGGTAGCTGGCCCCTACCATCTGCTGCCCTTCACTCACAGCCACACCAGCTTTTCTGCTTAGAAAGACCAGAATCACTCTTTTTTTTAAAATATTAAATCATTCATTGAAAAAAGTACTCAAAACCACCTAGGTGAACCGTCTCCAGTGACATCACAAGGCTGGCTTGTCTTCAGCAAAAGTGCCTCAGTTCACTTGGTTGCTTATCTTCCAGGCTCAAAGTAAAATTAAACTCTTCTTGTGTAAGGGACTGAACTGACAGTCTCTGGTGAGTGAAGAGAGCCATGTGTTTTAAGGGACCAGCAGAAGCACTGTGAGCTTGGTGATAGGTTTTAAGCTCAGCCAGGGAGATGAAACGCTTCACTATCTGAACTGTACACCCACCACAAATCACTTGGGGTTGTCTTCTTTGCTGGATGGATCATAATAGGGATTGTTTTTCTGAAACTGTGTGTGGTCTGAGTAAGCCTCATTTACAGTCTTCATAAGTCCTGGGATGCCTGGCTCTCTGCAGTTGCTATGGTAGAGAAGAAGGCTTCATCCTCCAGCTTCATGGCTTTAAGGTAGTTTCGAACACCATCCCAGCAGGCTATCTGCTTGGGCTGTGCTTTGAGGTCCTCAATGCTGAACTTCACATCAATAACTTTCTCTAGCCAGTCACTTAGATTCTTTCCACAGTGTTTTAGGTCTGAAGTCACCTGTGGACTGGAGTTCTCCTTTTGAGCTGATGTCTCATCCGAGTTCTTGGTTTTAGTGTGTTTGACTGACAGCCCCTTCTTGTCTGGGCCAGCAGTTCCAGCCAGCCTCTTCTGGGGTCTTGGCATGAAGTCTGCAGCAGTAAGGGGTGGATGATTCTGGAAACAACTAGGAGATACAAAAAGCATGTCTACCGCACTCCAAAGCCCACGTGGAGCAAGCTCGTGAGCCTGCCCTTCAGCTCGCCCCACTGCTTGCATCTTTGGGTCTCACGTACTGGCAGCTCCTAGAGTCACTCTTGCAACAAAGGACTTATGAGCCCAAAGAAGCAGAGACAGTGGCCGTATTGTCGCAGGAGAAGGTAAATTAAAATATTTTGAAAAGAATATACTATTTCTTAAAAAGTGGGTGCCTGAGACCCAAAACCTGTCAGAGGTCCCAGTGTGGCTCCTCATAGGCAGAGGGATGGGGACTTCAGAGGGACAAGGACTTTGTATCAACGCTCTGCTCCCACTCTTGTGAACTCAGCACTTCCAACCTCCACTCCCTCACTGTACCACCTTTCTTCCATTCCATCCAGATAAATAGTCAAAGGAAGCCTTTTTGGCTTTGATTAAAATGTGAAGGAGGTAGGGAGGAGGGAGAATTGGGATTTTTGTCATGTTTTAAATAATTTATGTAAATGTTTTGGGGTTTTTTTCCTGAAAGCCATTCTGCTAGCTGCTTTTATCTGCACTACTGCAGCTATTTCTCCAGACTACCCTAAAATAGGTTCACTCTCTCTTTTTCCTCACAGGGAAATTGAGGCTTAGAGAGCATGGGGTTACATAAACTTCACATCTAGCTTTGGGGAGGACTCTGAGGTCTTGGTTCTTTCTGTTGATGCTAGATCTAAGCAAAGTGGATGTAAGTAGGTAGGGGGGATATAGAGTATTTTCTTGGCATGCCAGATGCAAGTGGTCATTCACAAGGGAAACTGAGGAAGCATTTGAAAGCCACCTGTTTTTATCTTCACCTGTAAAAATATGTACTGTGAGCATCACGTCTGAAAGGATAACTAGAATGTTAATGGGAAACAATAGCTAAGGGTGATGGGCAGGTCGTGGTAGTGGTGGTGGAATGTTCCAGAAAGTCTTCTTCACAAATTAGCTTTAGGAGGAGTCTTACGCTCAATGTTATCTGCATGAGTGACATAAGGAGGTGAATGGCCCTAAGCATGGGAATGGCTTAGGGAAGTAATGAAGCTTTCTCAAATGCCACAGGTCCCCAGGATCTCCCCTGCCTTTTAGTACCCTTCAGTTGGAGAAAGTGCTGAATAAAGCCAACGTGAGGCTGGGGATGGTGGTACCTGCCAAGGCATGGTGGCACAGCACTCAGGAGGCCAAGGCAGGAGGATTGTGAATTTGAAGTCAGCCTGGAATGTGTAGCAAAGCTCTGTGGTCTCCCTGTTCCCCAAGAAGGCTGCTGTGAATAACAATGGGAAACATGATTCTGAATTTTTTGGCCGCAAGAACATCTGTAGACATTTGCAGTATAATAGCTTGCATATTTGTGACCTGTCATGTATTTGGCCTTCAGACAGTGTTGGGGGACATTTGATTTAGAGGCTGTGTGGCAGAATGGTTCATAAAGGGGACAAAAATTAAGGGGCTACCAAGAGGTAGTGGCCCTGTCCCCTAGTTATGCAGAACTGGGGAGGCATCTTCTGCATAGACACCTGGGTCTTGGCAGGATGCTCCGATCTTCCAGCATGCTGATGACAGCCCTTCATTGAGTACACGGTGTATGCAGCTGCGCTTCTGTCCTTACCTTGCTGGTGGTGTGTAAATGTGAGAGACCCCGACAGTCTTAAGTCCAGCAGTTTCCTTAGCAAGTAAGAGAAAAAGATACCTGGCGCATGCCACTGTTCCCTTAGCCATGATGTGCCAAGGAGATTACTGTGCCCCACAGATGAACAGGAAATGACCTTGCATGGCAGTAGTGCGGGACGCCACTGCACAGGTACCTCCCTCAGTATGTTGGGGACACAGACCTGCACCAGCTGGTAGAGGAAGGGCAGGGGCCCGGGCTCTGGAGAGAGAGCAGGCTGACTGAGGTTGGGTCGGGGCAAGAGGGTGCAAAGGAGACAGACCACGTGGAAGGGAGGCTCGTTGGCATAACTGCCTTATTCTGTCCTGTGGGAATGCCTGTTTCCCATCAGGGACTAACTGGTCACTGTTATAACTCACTAGCTTGGGGATTGTGGGCAAACCCCCAATCTCCTCTGAGGCCCCAAGAGAGTGGCATCATTAGAAGTGATTTCTAAGGACCAAGGATGTAACTGAGTGGCACAGCAACTAATTGGCAAGTACAAGGTCCTCAGTTCGATTCCCAGTACCACCACCACCATTCACAGCAAAAAAGTAATTTCTGAGGTCTTTTTCCCAGTCAAAATTCTATGCACCACAGGATTTAATAACCTCGAATCTTTGTTTTGAAATATAAGTAGAAGGGGCCTGGGACATGGCTCAGTAGAATAAGCGCTTCCTTGGAAAGTACAAGGGCCTGCGTTCACTTCCCAGTTCCACACATACACACATAAATAAATAAATAAAATATAAATAGACTTATGGCAGATTTTGATACATTTTGCTTAAAGATCTATAGAGTGTAACATTTTACATTGGTAAAATCCCACCAGTTCTGGAAAGTTGACTGTCCCAAATGAAATGTTTCCTGGGGTTGGGGTATGTGTTCAGGATTGGTGTTCGGGAATGTTGGAGGGACGCTGTTCTACTCCCTCTAATGAGTGAGATCCCTGAGCTGCTTAAAACAGTCATGGAAAGGGCAGAGTGCACTGTGGCTGTAGGGTCACATGCGCTGGAGTTGAGGGGAATGGAACAGTGTGGCTGAGAGGAGGATGGGTGACAAGTGACAGCTCAACAGCAGCCCAGCCGTTACCAGCAGCAGGGGCGACCATGATAGGTACACACAGCGTGGTTCGCCTCTCGACGTCTCTGCTGGCCCTTGACCCAGGCAGCAGCTGGATTGCTGTTCCAGGGTGTAGAGCATACCCTACTCAGGGACCTCACAGGAAGCGGGTCGCTCCTCGTGGCTAGGTGTAGTGGCGTCAGAGCTCTTTAGGAGATGTGGGTTGCTGCAGGCTTTCTGCTCTGCACTGGGTGGCACTTTCATTCACTGCAGGCCCAGAAGATGGCCACCTCCTTTAGGCATCTGAGTGCTGTTAGGAGAAAGGGCAAGGACAGAGCTGCTGCTGAGTCTGTCCCCGTCCCTACCCTGTTTTTTTGCCTGTACTTGGAATTGAATCCAGGCTCTGTCTCTTCTCCCATCTCTGCCTCCCTGTCTCTCTCTGCTCTCTGTCTCTGTCTATCTATGATTTTTTTTTTTTTTTTTTTTTTTTTTGAGGCCAATTCTCATTAAGTCACTGAGTTGTCCGGGCTGGGCTCCAACATGAAATCCTTCTCATCCTCATGCCTCAGCCTCCAGAATATTGGCTTATGGGTGTATACAGCTCTGTACCTAGCTTGACTTTGTTCCTTTTTTTGTCAGGAAATGGATAGATTGGCACCACCTTGCAGACCGGGCCAGTGGCCACCGTGCTTGCATGAGTAAGCATGATTTTGTAGTCACATTTGGCACCCATATCAGGTCAGGGTTCCATGGTAGGGGAGAGGAGAATGGACATTGGTTGTATAATGAACAGCATCTGCTGCTCTGGTATAAGAAAATTGTTTGAGAGCAAGACATGCCTAGGCATGCCAGCATGTCAGTGTCCTGTTCATCTGTCTATTTGTGGATCACATCCATTGGACATGTGACCCTTGTAGATGCTTACTGTTTTATTGACCACAACTTCTTTGCTTTTGTGAATCTACAATCTCGTGAAACTGGAAGACATTAACAAAATAAGCATGAAAGTGTGTGCACCAAGGGACATGCACTCATAGACAACTACACACATTTTGAGCAGAATAGAAGGGAAGGGAAAAGAACCATGAGGTATAGAAAGAATGAAGGGTTATGTAGTGTGGACTGGGAAGACTTTGCTGAAAAATTGAGTTACCTTCCAACTCAAAAGGAAGTGGGGGCAGCCCACAGAGATCCGGACTAAGGGCATTGTGGGCACAGGAAAAGGCAAGAGCAAAGGCCCTCAGGTAGAGGCAGGCCAGCAGTGTTTGAGAAATAGGTGGTCAGTGCAGTTAGAGCCGAAAGACGAAGGGGTAGCTTTTATTGCAAGCTTTAAGTCATACTGGAGAGCCAGCCCAACCAGGTGGGAAGCTGCAGGTCCAGGCAAGAGCTTGGGGCTTATCCTGAGTGATGTGGGATCCAAGAGTAGAGCAGTGCCCTGCTCTGACCTCTGTTCAGCAAGCTGTCTAGTTGTGTGTACAGAATGGGGGAAGACCAGTGGGAAGCTCATTTAATAATTCAAAGGAGGTATGAGGTCCTCTGGAGTGGTGGCGCCTGAGGTGGAGGAAGATGTGGTTGGATTCAGACACATTTCCCTTGCTCAGGGCCAGATATGGGGTGTGAGAGAATGTGTGGGATGGGGAGTGACTCTGAGACTGAGGGTCTGAGCACCTGGAAAGGCAGAAGCACCATGAGGGAGAGCCTGGAAGGAGCAGGATGCCTCTGGACAACAGGCTGTGGCATCTGTGACCGTCCTAGGGGACAGAGTGGAGAGTCAGTGCAGGGGCCGCCCGTGGGCAGCAGTGGCTGCTCTCCGTCTGTTGCTATTGAATGCTCACCGCCACCTCTGCCAGCAGCACTAGGTAGACTTGGAATCGCCTTGGTGATTCTGGCCTGGTGTCATCCAGCTTCACCCCTAGGACTTGCAAGGATTCCAGGTCCAGGTGGGATGGCCACTGGCCAGTGTCCTGGAGGCTTCCCTCAACCATGCTGGAATAGCTGGCATCCTGCACTGCTCTTACTCCAGAGGCTTGTGGTCCAGGCTGCTGTGCCTGATGGAAGATGCCTGCCTGCCTGCAGCTAGGGTCGTCACTTGCAATGGGTGGTGGAAGCCTTTCCTGCCTTCTTGTAGAGCACTTCTCTTGGGGTGTGTGTGGGCTCAGGGTGCATTGTCTCTATCGTGAATTGGGTGGCTGCCTATGGATCTCCAGAGTTCAGGGTACCCTGCTGAAGGCAGCTGATGGCTGATGAGTCCTGGGAGGGAGGCCTGTTGTCCTCTGATGGGTGCAGGGTCTGTCTGTCTCAGATCTGGCTTTGCTTCAGAGTGTTCCTTATATTCTACAAGAGAGTTGACTATGTGTTTCGTGTTACCACATGGCTTTCTAGGGTGGATGTGGCATGGGTGATGGCTTATTGTGTGGCCTCAGCCTTAAAGTCACTGCTTTCACAGTCAGTCCCCTGTGAGGAATGATCCATGCCAGAACAGGCCTGGGTCTCCTCCTCTGCTGCAGGAGGGGTAGACCAGATATCCGCCAAGGTCCTTGTTATCTTCAGAGATGGTTGAGAAGCTGCAAAGACAGTGGCATCCTCCATTTCATCACTGCCCCCATTCTGTCCAGGAGAGAAGTTAAAAGGAAGATGCCCAGGTGTTTACCCAAAGAGTTTTATTGTAGCAAAATACAACATAAAATTTACCATCTCAGCCATTTTTAAATGCACAGTTCATAGATATTCTATACATTCAGATTGCTGTGTAATGGTCAGCACACTGTCCAGCTCTTGAACATTTTTATTTGTGAAAATTGAAACTCTATCCATTAAATGCTTCTTCTCTCCCCCAAGCCCAGCAACCACCACTGTGGGTTTTTTTTTCTTTGTATTTTAGGGATGGATCTACACTGTGTTCAGGGTCTCACGACAAGATTAGACTCTAGTGATCCGCCTGTTTACTGCCTCCCAAGAGCTGGGGTTACAGGCACACGCCACCACGCCCAGTCTACCACCGTGTTTTCTGGCCTACTGATTCTGAGTGCTCTGTGAACTTCCCAGAAGTGAAGTCACCAAGTACTTGTCTTTTTTGTGACTGGTTTATTTCACTCGCTGCAATGTCCTGAAAGCCCATCTGTGTTGTAGCAAGTGTCAGGATTCTCTTCTAGGTGGAATCAGATTTCACTGTGTGCCGACCCTATTTAGCAGCTATGCTTATCTGATCTTGGGCTCTTGGGTGGCTACTGCAGTTTAGCTACCGTGAATGAGGCTGTTATGAAGGGCAGTTTGTGAGGGCCTCTTTGAAATCCTGCTTTCTGGTCCCTGTTGTACACACCCCCGCAAGGAACTGTGGATTGCATGGTGGTTCTATGGCTAATTTGGTGGGGAATTGCCAGGCTGTTTCTCGCGGGGCTGTTCCATTGTGCAGCCCATCGGCAGTGTACTACAGTAGGATTCCTTCACATACTCCAGCTTTTTTTTGCCCTATTTGTTTTGGTAACAGCCATTCCTAATGTGTACCAAGAAATATCTCATGGTTTCCCTTTGCATTTCCATAAACCAGTGATACTAAGCATCTTCCCATATGCTTATTGGCCATTTTCAAATGTCTCTTCAAGTCCTCTTTTTCACTTGGTTTGTTTTGTACATTTGTTCTTTGGTTTTAGGAGGCCTCTGTATATTCTGGATATTAATCTTTTACCATATATGTAATTTGGATGCTTTCTCCCCTTCAGTGGGGTGCGCCTTTTTACTCTGTTAATCATGTTTTTGGATGCACAAAGTTTAAAAGTTATATCCAGGAAAGTGTGGCTAATTCTGCTGTCATGACTTGGAGTTTTTTGAGTGTGGTCTCAGGTCTCATTGTCCTTCTTCCCCAATTTATTTCTCTCTTGTAATAAAGCTATTAGACCAATACATCAACACAATGTTTAAAACTTACTATATCTTCCTTCATTCCATAGAGAGGGAAATGGCCCAGGGTAGGCAGACCGGACATGGGGACCCCTGGCTCAGTGGGCTGATGCAGGGGACCTCGGGGGTCTGAGGGTGAGCCATCTGGAAGGAAGGTGAGGCCCGATCATGGAGCATCTTCTATGCTGTGGTGAATGGATGAACTGAAGACAGATAACAGACTCACAGCCGCAGGACCAAGTTGTAGAGCTATTGCTTACTGTGCTCTGGAACTAGTTGCTTCATCTTCTGAGGGTTCATTTTATTTGTTGAACAAACACTTGGTACCAAGCGCTATTTTAAGTACTGTCCATGTATCAACCCATTGACTCCTCCCACCAACCTGTGAGGTGGATTCTGCTCTTATCCTGTTTTACAGCTGGGGAAACTGATGCCCAGAGGTTAGGTAACATGTCAAGGTCACAGCCCTGGTAAGTAGTGGAGTAAGGATTTGAACCCCGGCAATCTAGGTCCAGAGTCCCTGTTTTTAACTTTTATATTCTCCTGTTCCTCTGAAGGAGAAGACCAATCTTTACTTCTAAATGCTGTTCCAAAAACCAAATGAGATGACGTGTACAAAAATATACCATATGTCGCAGGGTACTTTGCAAATGCTGGTTACCGGTAATAATTAAGCAGCACTCAGGAAATGAGTGAGATTTTCAAAGGAGGGAGCGAGAGTAGATTTCGTCTCTTTGGAGGTTGGAATGTCTGTACTGAGGACCTGATTTGGAAGGCTATTTATCAGTCCTGCTCACCAAAGGTTGATGTCTATGTTCCCAGCTCTAAAGCCAGTTTGCTTATCGGACAAATCAAGAACTCAGCATGGGAGCACGGGACTGTTGGGGTCTTGGATGCTAAGCTTTCTCTCTCCCCTGACCCATTTTCCCAAGCAGACCAGAGCTCAGACCCACTCTAATGCATTTAGAGATTTGGAACAGGAGCTGGGTGAGAGGCCACATTGTCTGGGGTTGCAGAGGTCACCTCCCCATGCCTGCCAGCTTTATTTATGTATACTTCTTTATTAAAGAAATTTTTATTAGGTATATGTTTTGCAATGCATATTAAATACATTCACCATGGGAAGTTGGTACATACACATATCTCGACCCCTTTTTGCCTCCTTTTCCCTCTTCTCCTGTCTCCCCCGCCCCCAAATCCCTATCTCCATGAAGTCTCTGAAGGTTGGAATGTCTGCTCTTATCCTGTTGTACAGCTGGGGAAACTGATGCCCAGAGGTTAGGTAACATGTCAAGTCACAGCCCCAGTAAGTAGTGGAGTGGGGACTTGAACCCCGGCAATCTAGTTCCAGAGTCCCTGTTTTTAAACTTTTATGTTCTCCTGTTCCTCTGAAGGAACAGGAGTTTTCCTGTCACCTCATTTATTTTGGTTTTTAAATTATTTCTAGCTTGAGTTTCTCACAAAAAAGAAGGTGTTCATAACTGGTCTTTTGTATCCACTGTATTTCACATAGCATTATGTACTCAAGGTGCCATGTTCCTGCCCTTTCCAGGGAAGGACGAAGGTGTGCAGGGAGAAGCCAGGGCTGCAACCCTTTACACCCACGGTAATAGAGACACGGGGGCCCTGTGGTCTCTTCCCGGCTCTCAGCACGTTGTGTGCCTGGTTCATGTATGGGGTGCATATGTGTTCGTTCTCAGCTCAGCTACCTTAAATGCAGAACAAGGTGGAAATCAGACCCTTTTCCTCTATCCCACTGCACCCAGCGCACAGAAGACAGGGATGTTGCTGTGCATGCCGGTCCTCTCCTGGGGGATCGTTTATGCCAGCATCAGCGCATCTACCTGCTTTGCATCCTTTGGCAGAGGGCATCTGTGATGCCAGCTCTTCAGGCTGCCCAGCCCTTTCTCACAGTGAGCATGGGCACTGAGTAGTAGTACGAGGGATGGGAGGGACTACAGATCAGGACAGAGAAGAGGAGGGCACTGGCCCCTGCCTGGTGCGGGTGCTAGAAGAGCAAGAAAAGTGAACACAGTGTGAACAGTTTGTTTCCTCGTAAGCAGAACTCTGGAGACAGAGTGGGTCTTGTCCTGTCCAGTGGCCTCTTATCAGCGGGGGTCAGAGCCCCGTCCTCTCCTGGCCACCACATCCTCGTGTCTTCTAACTGACCTGTAGTTTCTGGCTCTCGGGCTCTCCTGCCTCACTGATGGTCCCCAGGTTGGAGTGCCACTTAGGTGGTGATGGTGTCACCCTTTCCTCAGTCATAAAGAGGCTCTTTGTGAGCAACTTTTCTACCCTTCTGTAGAAGGGTCCATGATTCCATAGTCTAGGATGCAGGGCAGTAGTAAGGAGAAAGGATGAAGAGGTTTCAAGAAGAGAGTTGAGGTGGCAGGGCTGTGCCTGAAGAGAGGCCTGAACTTCATGTGCACATCATGAGGCATCAGAGTTCTAGTCGGGCCTCCTTTGGTTGCACATGAGGGAAATGCACTGGCTTGTGTAACGAAAGCACAACAAGGTTCAGAAGCTCAGAAACGCCCTTCACTCTCTGCGTAGAGTCGCTCGTGCCCCCTACACTCCTTCCCGACACACCATGTACTCTCGTTCTTGGCTTTCCCTGCTGGCAGGCCCTCTCCATGCAGCAGCAAAGGTCGCCGGCTGCTGTGAAGCCACCAGGCTCTTGCCTGTCACTCCACCTGCCCATGGAGGGACAGCCTATTCTCTCACAGTTCCAGCCAAAGTGCTGCATCTGGGATCCTGTGGCTATCCCTAGGCACTGCTGGCTCACCTAGTTCAAGAGCTGACCCTCCAGCTAGACGTGATGTTGATTTTGTCCAGGTCACCAACTCAAGGAATGGTGGTTTCCAAAGTATGAGATGAGATTGAAAAATACAATGTTTTCCACAGTAGAAGACACATGCCATCAACCCCCATCAAAATCGTTCCCTTCAACATTGAACACGCTTTGCCGTCACTCTTGACACTTCTGGAGCAATTCTGAGTGTCCTCTTTCATGACGATCTAGTTGTGCTGCCGGTGTGGCTGCCATGGTTTCCTGAATGAATTCAAAACTTTTACCTTTGGTAGTTTTTAGGCCTTGTGAAAGAGCCAGGAGGTGCAGGGTGACAGATTGAGTAAGGGGAACGAGGACGCACCGTTGTGTTTTAGGAGGCTGCCTTCCTGTTGGATGGCACTTACTACAGCGTTCACACCTTGCAAAGACATTCATGAAAGCAAAGGACTTCCTGCTTCAGAAAGTGGCAGGAAGAATGAGATGCGTGTGTTCGGAATGAGGAGGAATATTTTGAGAGGGATTAGTGGCAATGCTTCAGTTATTGTAATACATTTTTAAAACGCAAATGTTTTGTTCTTTTCCCATCATAATCATGTAAGCTCAGGGCAAACTTCAGTGCAGGCCGCTGTTTCAGGCACTGTGTATGATCACTTAAGCCCTCACAATACCTGAGAGGGAGAGAATATTCATGTCTCAGGTCAGGAAGCTGGATTCCGCTTGTTTATTGGGTTTACCTAGCCAAAAATCTGAGGGGCGAGACTTCAAGTAGTCTGGCTTCAGAGCCTGTGCCTTCAACTATGGGTGCTAGGGTCTTCCCGAAAGACAGAGGGCCACAATAACAACAGCCAAAAGAACAGTCTATTGTTAGTTAGAGTCAGAGAGGCAGGACTAAGTAGGTGAGATCAGAACACACGAATTTATATTTATGTACAGAGTCATCACCTGCTCTTGTGTTGTAGTCATTCTGCCCTTGTAACTCAGCCACTTCTGGAACTCTTTCTTGGGAATTACCAAGCAAACCAGTGTGTAAAGAACTTGTCGCAGTATTTTTCAGTGTTCTATTTCTTTTTATCCGAAAGTGGATATTGATCATTGACTTGAGTGACAAGGTTTGAATTTGAACAACTTGGGACTGTGACCGGCAGTCTTATCCAGCGATACTGTACTATCTTGGGGATATACAAGTAGATCAGGGACTGTTCCCAAGAAAGAGCATGGCAAGGATGGTGACTGTGCTGGGCTTCTGGGGTGCCTGCCCTGCCTGAGAGGGATGGCCTTCTGTCTCCCTCAGGGACCTTTTCTGATTGGTGCGTTAAAACCTCCATTGATTACTGACCAGATGTTTCTTGGGGCAGTCTGGGCGAAGTGCAGGCCTTGTGGGAGTCTGAACACCTCTGGGTCTGCCAGCAGAGCTGCCCAGAAGGATCCAAACGTGAGTCACACTGGAATTTGCTCCCATTCAATGGGCCCCAGCTTGCCAGGCCTGGGGAGGCTGGCTGCTCGCCAGGAAGCTGGGGCCCCAAATCCCTCTCTTGTTCTTTAAAGATAGCCCTCTGCTGGGCCTGGTGCCTTCCCTACCCCAGGCTTCCCTGCAGAGACTGGAATTTTTGGATCCCCTGGGTGGGCAGCTGTTTGGCCCAGTCTCCCTTTGTCTCTGAGAAGCGTTGGGCCAATAGCTCAGCAGTTCCCTGGCTGCAGCCAGCTGCTCCCCTGCCTCCGCCATTGGCCATTCAGGGAAAGCAAGGCTGCATGCTGGGGCCATCCCCTCCTGGACTGGAAGTGCTGCGTACATTTTTATTCTTTTGGCGGTTACTTTTTGCCGTTAGCAATCCTATTTGACTTTTAACAGTGACACGAAGGAAGGCACCCATCCAGAAACAGTGACTGAGTGATCCTCCATGTAGCCACCCCGTGAGCAGCTGCTGGGGAGGCAGCCGCAGCCTAGGTTTCGGCCCTGGGCACGCACTAGCTTGGACGGTGTCATCAGGTCCCCACCTTTAGGAGCTCCACTTCCACTGAGACCAGAAGATGAAGTATTTGAAATCTGCTTCATAGCATGGGAATCATACTTTGTGATAACATGATGTGTATTTCAGAATCACTAAGAGTAAATTTTTCAATGTTCACACAATACCACAGAAAGTATATGATAGATTGATTAACTACATTGATTTAATCATAAATATATCAAAGTATCCTTGATTTCCATAAATACCTATCGTAATTTAAAAGATCTGTTTGGTTCAGCATTTAGTTTTTTCTGATTTTTAAAGTTCTCAAATCGGCCATTGTTATCATATTTATGGCTACTGTTTAACTTTTTAAATATAAATTTTATTGCTTAGGGTTCCTATTTGAGTTTATCTAGATGTTTACCAGTATCTTTTGGGGGGGGCATTGCGGGGTATCGGGAATTGAACTCAGGACCTCATGCTTGCCAGGCTGGTGTTTTTCTACTTGTTTTTACACCTTTCCCTGTAGTTCTGGATTGTTTTCTTCATGCAACTCATTCTGAAGCAGATCATTCAGTGAAGCACTAGTAATGAGGAGTAGGCTTGTTTGGCCTCAAAGGTGCATTTACCCCTCTGTGATAAAAGTTGTATTTGTGAGAACTCTTTCCTTAGTACGTAAGCCTGTTAGTCCGCTGCTTTCAGACTCTGCTTCTGAGCTGGAACAAGTCTGCTGTTTATTACATTTTTTTCTTCTTTCTAGTCAAATTTGCTTTTACTGTTTCTCTGTACCTTATGTACTGTTTTTAATTATAACATGTCTTACAGACTTTTTATGATTTACTTTCAGAATTTCATATGCTCTTTTAATTTAAGGCTTTGTGTTTAATGTAGAAAACATTCAATTATACCTCTAAATTTTGTGCAGCACAAGTAGATAATATACTAATGCCTTTAACTCAAGGAACAGAAATTCAACTAAAAATAGATTTAAGAATAATTTTTTAAAAATGTTTTATTTTACATAACAAGTAGGGAGGGAGATAACTTCATAAAGGGTTCAGATTGTACTAAGCCACGAGCTCAGCACCTCACATGGTCCCAAGAGGGCTGCCACAGCTCTGGTCTCTCTGTCCCTGTCTCTGTCTATCTCTCTCTCTTGCTCTCTCTCTCTCGCTCTTGCTCTCTCTCTGTCCTTCCCATTAGGGTCTTTTGAGATGTTTCTCTTCCTAGTGTCTTTATGAAATGAAAAATAGCTTTCTTCAGAAATCTTTGCTGCTTCTCCCCACTATAGACTTTTCCTCTTGCTTCATTTGCTAGAATTGCAAGAAGAAATGGAACAGAGCGATTGACTTGAATTAACTGTGGATAGAATCCCTAATTAGAATTCAGCATTATGGATGGAATCAACTTCCTCTGAGGCATTTAGAGGAGGGCTGGATACCAGAATGAAGTCAGAGATCTGCCAGTAAGAAAAAAACGAGAATGAATGGGTATCCAGCAGTATTTACTATCTGACTCTAACTTCTCTCTCTTTCTCTTGAGCAGATGTTAGGTTTTCCTATCCTGTTTTTGTGGGTCTTGACTGCTATTTCTTTTCTTTTGGGCCGGCTCAGCCTGCCCTGAGGGCAGGTTTGGTGCAGCATGTGATGCCGGGGAACTGAACCACAGTCCCCTGCACCTGCCTAAGCTTGCCTAAGTAGGCACTTTAGACAGCTGAGCTATCTCACTGGAGCGCTATTTCATATTTTAAATTGCTTAATGTTTCTGATTGCATTCTGAGTAATTTCCTGAGACCTCTATTCCAGTCTATCATCTTTCTCTTTGGCTAACTCTGTTGCTTAATGTACCCATTGGGTTTGTAATTTTGATGGCTAAAAATTTAATTTTTAGGAGCTCTATTTGTTTTTTCTCAGAACTATGTATTATTTTTTCATAATTCTTTGTTCATTATTTCTATGTTTCCTTTTGTAGCTTTTCATTATATTTATTTTATATTTTTCTGTTATTTTCCATTTTTCCATTAATTGAAGTTCTTGGAATGTTGATTTTCCTGTTTTTTGCTTTCATCAGGTTTTGAGGCTTTTAATTGGTTCATTTTGTGAACATGGAGGTTCCTGACAGAGCCATTTTCTGCTTATTGTGCCAGGTTTGCTCTGCTCGACCTCCCCTCCCCTCTTCTTTCTTCACTTCCCCTCCCCTCCCTTCTTCTCCTCTCCCCTCCCCTCCCTTCCTTTCCCCTCCCTTCCCCTTCCCCCCCTCCTCTCTCTTCTCTTTTCTTATCCTTTCTCTCTTTCCCTTCCCTTCTCTCCCCCTGAGGATCAAACTCAGGGCCTTCACACAGCTACATCCCCAGCCTTCTTTTATTTCTATTTTGAAGCAGTCTTGCTAAGTTGTTAAATTGTCCAGGCTGGGCTTGAACCTGGCGATATTCCTGCCTTGGCCTCTCAGACTTCTAGGATGACAGGAGTGTGCCCCACTGCCTAGCCATTGCCAGCATTGATTTTTATATGGATCCATGAGCTTGGATTCTCCACCAAGTAAAAGATGTGAAGTGGGCCCTGCTTCAGTGGGGTTCATGGGTCAGCGCTTGATTTCCCCTGGAAAAGATTTGGTTGGTGCTGCCTGCAGAGCCCTGGGTGGATTACTGGCTTTGTTACTTCCCTTGTTGCTGTCCCTTTATATCCTCTGATGCAGGACACTGGTTTTAGCTCTTTGCTCTGAGAGGCTGGTGGCTGTGGTCTGTAAAAACCACTACCTTATGGGTCTTGTGCCAGCTGATCACAGGTGTGAAATTATAACTCTGGCTTTACTATTTATCTCTTGAAGCAAGACTTCAAAAGAAAAAGTTGAGTTTACCCAAACTTCCTCTTCCCTGTCATTCTTTGCTATAACAGAGATTAAAGAAGTGACTTTGTCCCTGTAAGTAAAATTTGTATAACCTCCCCTCTCAAAGCATCCCGTTTTTATGTACCCAAGGCCCCTGGGCAGAGCTGGATAAACTGCCTTTTATCCGCTTTCCCACTCCCAAGTGACACACCAATAGACCAACCCCTCAGCAGCACATATGACACTGGAGCCCTTCCTCTGTTTGGGGCTCAGCCCTTTGGATACAAGTCTGCTGAGTTGGTGCACACCGGCATAAACCAGTCCCCAGCTCTCCTGCAGTTTCTCCAGTCTTTTCAATTCTGCAACAGTGTAGCTCTCCCCTTTCTCTTTTCAATGTTTTCTACATCTTAAGAAGTTTGGTTCCTATTTTATCCTCCTGTGTGGAATCCTATACACAAAGGATGAAACCTATAAAGCACTCTCTGTTCATTTTCTCACTTGCATTTTATCTGTAGTTTCAATGTCTGAATGAGTAGTACCCTCGTTTTACAATTATATGTGTGTAGTGACTCCATCCTGACTCCACCACCCCTCCAGTAGCGAGTTGGTCCTCACAGGAGGCTTTGTGTGCTCTGTCTTTGTCACCTTCCTCCCCTACAAGTAAAAATCACCTACTCTGTCCTCAAAAGTAGCTGTAAACTTCCAACAATTTAATCAACAAATAAAGCTAAGTGAACTTTTGTTCCTTCCTCTATGAGCTACATGCCATGGATTGTAGACACTCAAAACATTGTGTTTAGAAGCTACTTAATTTAATGATTTTTCTCTATGTGTTATCAACCTACATTACACTAGGTTTATTTTGTTTTTTCCTACAATCGATGTTAGATTTACTTTTGGAATTCATTTTGGTTTAATTTTCTTAGTATGCAAAACATTTACATGGTTCAGAAATCAAAAGTAGAAAAAAAACCCTGAGAAATCTTACCTTCCTCTCTTAAGTTTTGGGTTGCTTTTCTTTGTATATATCAACGTTAAATGTGTATTTATGTGCATATGTGTTCTTAGTTCAATTTCTCACTTTTTCCAATTTTTTGCAGCTACTTGTCTCCATGAATAAAATGAGTGTGCACATGTGTTATAGCATGACCTTGTTTTGTACCTCCAGGATGAAGGGTTAGGAATGGTCTTTTTTTTTTTTTTTTTTGCCTTTTTCTGTTTTTGATACTGAGATGGACACTCAGGGCTTCACACTTACTTACTAAACTGGTGCTGTGCCATTGAGCTATCTTCCCAGCCCTAGGAACAGTCTTGCAGGGTCAAAGGCTCGTGTATTGTTTTACCCGATTGCTTTCCCTAGGGCTGTACTGTTTGCAATCACATTTGGAGTTAAAGGAGAGTAGCAGGCAGTTTTGACCACAAAGAGTACTACCATACTTTTAAGTTGCTCATCTGAAAAGAAGAAAAAAGTTATTTTGGTATAGTTTAGAGTCCATTTGCTTCATTTTGAGTGGCTGAAACAGTCTTTTACCTTTGATGTGTGATTTGAAAATACAGTGAACATTTAAATTAGAAAAATGCTCCCCTTCACATAAAATGCTCCCCTTTACTTCAGACAGCTTATCCTGTCATTCTCACCTCTTTATGAAGAAGTTCTGAAATCCTCTTTCCTGATTGTGGTGGATAGCTAACTGGTGCTTAACTTCTTACACCCAGCTGAACTGAACTAGCCTGGTCTGGGCATAGGAGGCCCACCTGAGGATTATTGCCAGCAGCATAAAAGGCAGAATATAAGAAGCTGTCAAAGTGCTGTTAGGGATGCTATTTGGAGAAGCTGTTGGAAGTTTCTGGTTCTCTTGGGCTGTTGTGCTGGAGGACCTTGTCATGCTGGCTTTCCCAGTGAACTTTGGAGGAGCCCTGGTCCTCATTTTGAGCATCACTTCCTGGCTCTGGAGGGGAAGACGGTGTGCTGCTCAGGCTTATGGAGAAGCTTTGGCTTCATTGGAGAAGCTTTGGTTGCATTGGCTTTCCTGATGCGAACTCAGCTTTCCTCATCACTGGAGGAGCTCGGGACCTCACTGTTAGTGAGGATGGCTGCGGTACCTTTGGGGAAGCTCTGGTGCTTACCTTGAGCATTACTTCCTGGATCCAGCTCAGATCCCTCAGCCTGCTAGCACAGATCCTTCAATCCTGCTGGCATAGACTTCCTAGCTTCCACCACTGACCTTGGGGCCTTTGCAGCACAAATATGTGAAGTAGGATCCAGGCCTCAGCTGGAATCCTTAGTGTTTAGTGAATGGATAGATTTCTTGCATTTGTTGTATATGATTCTTGAGTGATTCCTTATGAACTAATATAAAATCCTCTTTCCTGATTGTGGTGGATAGCTAACTGGTGCTTAACTTCTTACACCCAGCTTGTATTATATTGTCCCCCTTACATAATGCCAGTCCATGACACTGTCTTTAGTTGTGTCCAAGTTGAGATAGTGAGTTCAAAATGTTTCTCACTCAGAAGTTACTCAGATCTGGTGAATAAGGTGAACAAGGACAGACTGTGTTGTCTTCTATCAAGCCTGCCTTTCAGTTGGCTGGCACTCGGCAACATAATTTACAATTTATAAACACATGAGAGAGGACTTGTGCAGAACTTCCTCAGAAAGTGGCAAGAACAGTGGAATAAGTATAATCAAAGGGAGGAGCAGTATTTTGAGAGGAATTAATGGCAATGTATGTTTTACTGTAATATCTTTTTAAAATTTAAATATTTGTTGAATTTTTTGAACACCTTTTATACCTTTGGCATATTTTAACTTGGTCTCTGTTCATGTCTTTTATGCACATCCCTCTTCTGGCTTTTCATCCATTTTTTTCTCAGCTTTTTAAGGAATTCATTATAATTTAGGTTGATTAGTACTTTACAGGTTGTAAAACTTTTCTTCCATTTTTCCTTTGTCTCAGGATACAAATCTCTTTTTTAAACCATGGTACAATTAACTCGAGTAACATGGCTATATAAAAATTTTAAGTCACCAATTAAGAATTTTCTTGTAAGCATCAACAAAACCCAGAACTTACCAACTAAATATAAGCCCCAGCAACAATTGTACAAAGACAGACATAACTGGCACTCCAATAAAGTATCTTCACAGCACAAAACTAAGACATGTAACTGAATTAAGTCAGAATATCTTAGGAGCAGCCTGGAAATATGGGCTAAAACACAGAGTAACTTGTACTAGGAATAATGTTTTGTACTTAGGCATAAGAACATTAATCCCATATGCTCAAGATCGGGGACATTTGCCTTCACAGAAGTTCTGGAATGTATAAACTTTGGGTCTCAGTTGACCACACACTCACATAAGCACAAGCGGGTGATATAGTTGCTAGAAAATTTACTTTGTACAATGGCTATTAGG
This sequence comes from Ctenomys sociabilis, assembly GCA_004027165.1. Lineage (NCBI taxonomy): Eukaryota > Metazoa > Chordata > Mammalia > Rodentia > Ctenomyidae > Ctenomys > Ctenomys sociabilis. The sequence continues at coordinate 62,452 of PVKA01005327.1, forward strand.
AGATTGTCCTGCTCATGGGGAAAATTGTCCCCCTCACGCTTGACCCTAACCAGACCCCATCCAGAATGCTGGTGGAGGACTGGATACCAGGAGGGTTGTAGACATTTGTGATCAAGTGCAAGCTGAGAGCTAGTGCAGGGGCTGATAACAGTGCTGTGACAGATGACGGAGACCTGGGGAAGTAGGTGATCCTGGGAGCTTTGGAAGCGTCATGGCTGTGACTGCGGCCTAAGCTTACTGCTGGGGACCACTTCCTCTGGCACTCAAGACTGACACAAGGGGAAGCTGCCTTCAGACCTTCACTGTCCTGTGACCTATGGTGCCCCCACGAGGGCTCAAGTCCCACCGGCTGCCGTGTGTCAGCTGCTCAGCCCATGCTCCTGGGGCCTGATGTACGGAAGCTGTCTTGCCTGCCTTCTGGCTGTGTTCTGCTCATGGAGAACAAGAGCAGGTGGGAGTAGTAGTTTGTGGGATTTTTTGGCTGATTAAAGTAGATGAAAAGTTTTGGAGAAACATTTGTCTGTAGAATTTTATGTAAAAATGTGTCAACCTTGATTCTGAGCCAAGATGCTGAGCCAGTTTCCTGAGAGTAGGGACTCTATCTCCTATGTGATGTGATTGAAAAATATAGTGAATGCTTAATTTTTTTTTTAAAAAGTTGAAGGGTCTTGCCAGTTAGCTCAGTTGTTTAAGCACCTGCCTGGGCAAACCCAGTCAGGCTTGGGGAACTGCAGTTTGATCCCCTGCTCCACAAGCCATACCACACCCACACTTAAGGCAGCCTGAGCCAGCCCCCAAAAAATCCTTCTCAACTTTAAGGACTGGCCAAATAGCTCAGCGGATTAAAGTGCCTGCAAGCAGGTGTAGGGGCCAGAGTTCAATCCCCAGGCCTGCTGTGCTTCTGGTCCTGCCCCTGGGGCACTCTGAGACAGCAATTGAGACTGGGCGTGGAGACCAACATCTGTAATCCTGGCTCTGGGAGGCCATAAATTGGAGAATCACTACGAGTCCGTTCTGGTAATGAGACCCTGAACACCCTATAGACCCTTCCCGAAGATTTAAAAAAAAAAATTGATATAGTAAAAGACATTGTGTGTGTGCTTTCTTTCACACACACACAAGACCTATGGCCACCAATTCCTTCGAAGTATTTCCCTCACTTTAAACACGCTTATCCAGTCGTTATTGTTGCTTTCTGAAGCAGTTCTGGAGTCCTCTGTTGTATCTCTAGCTGCACTGCCACGGCTGCCTCGATGTGCTGAACTGACTCCTAATGTTTGTGCTGCGTGGTCATTTTGACTTTGCAGAAGGGTCAGAAGTCTCATGGTATCACATCCAGGGGATGAGGAGGGTGAGGGCACACTCTGATGTTTTCCAAGCCCACCTTTCCATTGGATGGCACTCAGCTGCAGTTTTCACTGTTTGTGATCAGCCCTGCTGAAGATATTCAGGATGGAAGATTCCAGAACTGCTTCAGAAGTGGCAAGAATGATCGATAGGTCTGTTTGAAGAGAAGGGGCGTATTTTGAAGATTAATGGTCATATGTCTTTTACTGTAATACATATCTAAAATTTGCCCATGTTACACGTTGATCATACCTTAGAGACAGTGATAGCTGCATGCCAAGACCTGGGACGGTGCCTCTCCTTACCATCTACAATTAGTGCTTGCATCCTTGCCCTGCCTCACCATGTCTGTGAGAACAGTAGCAGTGTCTGGATGTGAATTGAACTTGATTGACTCCTCCTGCAGGGAGCTGGGAATAGTTCCTGTGATAACCTTATTGCCAAGCTTTAATGTCCACACAGATCTGCAGAGCCTGGGAGTAAAGTGTAGGTTTTGGTCCTCCCGTCAGAGGTAGGCCTGATGCAGAAGTCCTGCATCTTCACAGATCCTGCTGGTTCAGGACCCACTTGTTCCCCATAGGACACTTGTCATGCAGCCACCTGCTCCTGCCTGCTTGTTTAAAGTGCAGATTCCCAGCTGTGTCTCTGATTCCAGGACCAGTCTTGGCTCTACCCTGCCACTTTAAGGGATTCTTAAATGCATGGAAGGTTTTGAATCTGCTTTGGGAGAATGGATGGGGGCATTGTGCTAGCTAGCTTTGCTTACTATGACAAAATACCCAAGATATGAACTTATAAAGAGGAAAGATTAGGACTGAGGCTATATATAGCTCAGTAGCTCAGTACCTGCCTAGCATGTGGTCCTGGGTTTGATCCCTAGCATCACTCATACATTTAAAGGGTTTATTTTGGCTTCCACTTTTGAAGGCTTTGGGCCATCAGCTTGTGGCAGGAAGACAAGATGGATCAGAGCCTCTTAGCTCATGGCATCTGGGAAGTGACAGTGAAGAGGAAGAGGCCAGGTCCCACAGTCCCCTTCCATAGCAGCCCTCAGTGACCCAAAACTCCCCACTAGACCATGCTTGCTAAAGGCTCTACCTCTGCCCAGGGGCACCAGGCCTTCAGCACAGGCCTCAGGGTTATCCCAGATACACATGATGGTGGGACTTAGAGCAGGAGAATCACTTAAGAACAAGTTGCACAAGGCGGGTCACTTAGATAGAGCTGTGATATGCGTGGGGAACAGGACCTTGGCCCTGCCTTCTCTCCTGCAGAGAGGTGATGGCGTGCTCTGATGAGTCTTCTCTGTCCCCTCTGCAGTCACTCAGCATGCTGCACCCAGGCTGCACCCAGGTGCACTGAACATGAGCCCCAACTCCTCCCTCGGCCACAGGAAGGAGCTGAGCAACCTCACTGCTGAGGAGGCTGAGGGCGGGGGCGTCATCACGGAGCTGGTCGCCATCATTATCATCACCGTGTTTGTCTGCCTGGGCAACCTGGTCATTGTGGTCACCTTGTACCGGAAGTCCTACCTCCTGACACTCAGCAACAAGTTCGTCTTCAGCCTGACCCTGTCCAACTTCCTGCTGTCTGTGCTGGTGCTGCCCTTTGTGGTGACAAGTTCCATCCGGAGGGAATGGATCTTTGGAGTGGTCTGGTGCAACTTCTCTGCCCTTCTCTACCTGCTCATCAGCTCAGCCAGCATGCTCACCCTTGGGGTCATCGCCATCGATCGGTAAGCAGGCTCGACCCAAAACGTGTGTGAGATCGCCACTCCTGGTGGCTTTGGGTCCTTGGGAGGGGGCCAGGGCCTCTGCTGCAGCCAACTCTGCCTCCGCTGCCCTGTCGTTGTGGAGAGCATCTCTGATTTTGCCTATCCATTGCATACCCAGGCAAGTGTCACAAGGACTGATAATGGACCCCACTTAGCAGTGGTGTCCAGGCTATTTGGCTCCAGACACTGGTTTTGTGGAATGGCTTTGAGATTAGATTCTCATAAGGAGCGCACAACCTAGATCCCTTGGGTGCGCAGTTTATAGTAGGGTTCGTGCTCCTATGAGAATCTCATATCTTCATCCATCTGACAGGAGGCGGAGTTCAGGTAGTGATGCGAACCCATCAGCTGTGGGCAAGATGAAAGTCTCCTTTGCCCCGCACTCATCCCCAGCTGTGGCCTGGTTCCTAATGGGCCACAGGCTGGAAATGGTCTGCAGCCTGGGGGTGGGGACCTGTGCCATATTGCATATATCACAGTACATGCCATATAGTGCTTGGGAATTGGTGGCACACGTGCCATAGTGGGCTGTTTGTATCATTGAAACATCATGGGGCAAGGGTGTGGTAAGCTGTACCATCTAGTTCTGTTTACATATGCTCTGGTGTTTGCAGAGTAACAGAAATCACCAAATGGCTCAGTGATGCATAATTACAATTTAGTTTTTATTTATTTATGTATTTATGTATTTGATACGGGATCTCACTACGCATCATGGATTCATAGTGATCTTCCTATTTTCATCCTCTCTGGCACTGGGATTACAGGTGTGTGCTCCCAGGGGAGGGCTGGCACAGCATGTGGTGCTGGGGATCGAACCCCAGTCCCTGTGCTTGCCTAAGCAGGTGCTTTGTCTGCTGAGCTATCTTGCACCCCTTGCAATTTAGTTTTTTTTAAAAGAAGTTCCATTGCTTACAGGTGAAGAGATAGAGCCAGGGAAGGTGAATGTCAGAGGAAGCGATGGGTCCAGGCCTTGGGACTCAGGCCCTCTTCCAGCCCAGGACAGCCTGCTGTGTCTCGCCCTCGGCCAGGCCCAGGTTAATGGCCAGAGCCTTGATTGGAGCTCCCTACTCCTCCACAGCCCAATTGGAGAGTAAGCAGGAGAGAAGACACCAGGGAGGAAAGGAGTGGTGACCAGGAGGACGGAGTGTACTATTTTTTCCCGTAGTACTTTGGATTTAAGTCAGGTCTTTTTCAGTGAGCTACAGCCCCAGTCCTTTGTATTTTGAGACAGATTCTCAGTAAATTACTTAATTGCCCAGGCTGGGTCTCAACTCCCAATGCTCCTGCATCAGCCTCCCAGAGTGCTGGGATTACAAGTGTGCACCACCACGTCTGGCTTTCAAAACCCAAGTTGCTTCAGTCTGCAGTAAGCTGGCACAGAAGAGGGTGTCACTACCGTGTTCTACAGCCGGGCCTCACAGGTGCCCCAGATGCCCTCCTTGGTTGAGCTGGACAGATTACGAGACTCAGGCAGTGTCTTTCCAAGCTCCTTTTTTATAGGGTTTTGGGGGGGTCACTCCATTCATCACAAGCAGGAGGTGTGGATGCAAGGTCTGTGATATGTTCCAGAAATGGGTCAGGGCAAGCACGGAGGGCTCACCAGTGAGGTGGCTCTCTGGGGACCATGGTGACGCAGCTGAAGATCAGTAGGCAGATGGTGCATTTGGAACACAGACCCTGCACTGCACCCACGACCCGATTCCCCGGAGCTGGCTGGGGCTGTGTCCAGTGAACAAGGGTACAGGATGAAGTGAATCAGTGCGTCTCTCTAAATGGCTTTGCTTGTTCCAGGAGTAAGAGACACATAGAAACTCTCCTAAATTAACCAGAAGCCTTCCCTGTTTGTGGTTTCATGCATTTCACTCCAATGCTATTTGATCGCATACAGTAAATTTTTGAAATAAGCCTGTGGCGCATATAGTTTGGGGACCCTGTCAGTGAATATCTGCCCACTGCAGATGTTCTTGGAGCATCAGATCCTGATGTTTATGTGGGATTCCATCCTGGGGACGAGGTGCTTTCAGTCCCGGGGTCTTTCAGTTTAGGTGGCTTCCCAAGCTCACGGCTCTGTAGAACGCTGCGAGGAGCACCTGTCTGTGGAGTCACTGTTTCCAGGTGGGACGAACTCCACATGTTCAGGATTCTTGGTGTACTAGAGGCAACTGGGGCTCTGGGAAGTTTTATGGATGTTTGTTCAGGGACCACAGTCAGTAGTGTCCAAAGACTGAGTGTATAACACTGAAAAAGGAGATTGGAAGGCTTTTGCAGAGGAGAAGCAAGGGAGCTCATGATTGTTCTGTTGTTTAAAAAATAGTGTTACTTTTTAGCCGGGCATGGCAGCAGACATGTATCGTGCCTATGCTTTGGGAGGGCACTATAGGAGGATGGTGGGTTTGAGCCCAGCTTGGGAAACTTGGGAACTTGGTGAGAATCTATCTCAAATAAAAATAAATAAGTACCTATAGATTAGTGCAGAGACCCTGGGTTCAATCCCCAATACTGAAAAAAAAAAAAAAAATCATTACTTTTGGAACACCCCTGCCAGTCATGGGATCCAGATCCGTCTGGGGGGACCAGGCCAGGGTCTGCAGCAGGCACTCCAGTAGGCTGCATGTGGCTTTGCCAGCCAAGTGTCTGCATGGTGACAGAGGAGCTCTTCACCAGCAAACGTGATGTGTCCTAAAACATCATGCACCCCTGTGCTCGTCTGACAGAGCTTGCCCCTGCCACGGCCTTGTTCTTCCATGCTGAGGATATTGGTTGGGTGCCTGCTCTGTGGAAGGCCCCACGCTAGATGTGGGGGTGGCCTGTCAAGCTGAATTCAGGCCTTCTCCTCCAGCACTGTGGCCAGGCACTGGCTCGTCACACTGTGTCTGTAGCACCTTCTTGGCCCCCCCTTTACCAGATGCCAGTGCCGTGGTGGTTGACTGCCAGGCATCCCCAGGGAACAGAATCAGCCCCACCTAGGACGCCTAGTGAAAGAAAGCTCTTGGGGCTGGGGTGTGGCTCAGGGGTAGGGTGTGTCTGGCATGTGCGAGACTGGATTTGATCCTCAAAACCACATGAAAAGAAACAAGTCCATCCCACTGTTCAGAGAAATGAGCCTCAAGAGTCCATCGTATAGTGCCCTAAGCAGAGAGAAAGGCTGACTGGAATGAAAGTCACCATTTAGGTGTCAGGGTCCTAACCCAGCTTCGTGGAGACAGCCAGCCTGGCGGGTGTCCCACCAGCAGTGCTGCTGTGCCTGTTGGGTCCTTCAGGTGCACCTGTAACAAGGGCCTCACCGCCAGGCACCAGGCCCACTAAATACATTTGTCCTGTTTTCATCCCACACTGCGGCAGCTGAATCTCAAGCTCTGAGTAGCGTAGTCCATTTGAAAGTAGCTAGAAGGACAGGGTGGCTTGTTGCAGTGCAGACAGAGCTCTCGGGAGATTGTCTGGTGTGACTGAGCATGTTCCCCCAGAGGTAGCTGTAGCAGGCTTAGACTTTGGGTAGTTAGTGAAGACATCCTGTGAAAGCAGGGGTGCTACCGAAGTAGCTGGCGTTATGGCCTGAGAGCGATGGATGCATCTGGAGCCCCTCCCCGTGTCCTAGCTTCTCAGTTATTTATGATGTTATTAAAGCTGCTTTGGGGGCAAAGGTGGCATGTGGGCAGGTGTCTAAAAATAAGTCACTGCTGGACATGGTGGCACATGTATGTAATCCCAGTACTCGGGAGGCTGAGGCAGGAGGACTGTTGTGAGTTCAAGAGCAGCCTAAGCTACAAAGTGAGCTTAAGGCCAGCCTGAACTGCATAGTGAGACCCTGTCTCAAAAAGACAAAATAAATAAATAAATAAAATAAGTCACTGAAGGAAAGGTAGGACAGGAGTTCAGGAAGTAAAAGCAGCCCCCCTCTCTGGGTCTGCGCTAACCCACCTGGGAATAGGGAGCTGCTTCTAACCTCTGCTTTTTCCTCCTCTTTCAACTGGAAACTAGTCGTAAAGGAGGTGTCAGTTTGCAAAAGGTGTTTTGGAGATGTACTGTGATGCTGTGGATTTTATTTTGCTTTATTTTAAGTTCAGGCTGGCCTTGTACTCAGTTTTGTAGCTCCCAGGCTGGTCTCAAACTCAAAGAGATACTCCTGGCTCAACTTCCTGAATGCTGGGATTATAGGTGTGTGCTACCACATTCAGTTCCAGGGCCGCACAGTGAGTGCCTGAGCATCTGAGGCTGAGACCACACGGTATTTGGAACCTGGGATCGAACTCGGGTCCTTGTGCTTGCCAGGTAGATGCTCATGCCTCTGAGCTATCTCTCTGGCCCCACTGTGGCTTAAAAAAAAAAAAAAAACCTAAATTTTATTATATGCTGTACATTCAGGAAACTGCATATCTTTTTTGAGTCAGGGCCTCATTATGCAGTTCAGTCTGGCTTTGAATCCACTGTGCAGCCCAGGATGGCCTCAAACTCATGGTGATCCTCCTACCTCAGCCTCCCAAGTGCTGGGATTGTAGGTGTGCACCACCATGCCCAGCTAATTGTATGTATTCTAAAATAATAGGTTGATGAGGGTTGGCCAGATAGCCCAGCGGACTCAAGCACCTACTTAGGCAGAGCTCAGCAGCCGGGGTTTGATCCCTGGTGTGTCATGCTGGCCCCACTCCTGGGGCACGCTGAGATGGCAAATGAGACTGGGCATAGTGGTACGTGCCTGTAATCCCAGCACTTGACAGGCTGAAAACAGGAGACTTACTATGAGTCTGATCTACCTAGTGTGACCCTGTACACCCTATAGATCCTGTCCTAAATACATTTTAAAAAAAAGGATAAGTTCATGAATTTTTATAAACTGGGCACACCTGTATAACTAGCATCTCGATATCAGTCCTCTGGAAGTGCTCGAACTGCCTTTCTGTCACCAGCCCCCTCCCCGTTCTATTAGCTCATATGTTAGTGTGTGCCTCTTTTTTGGTATTACACACATGGAATCATGCTGTGGGGGTAGTTTTGAGTTGGGAGTGTAGCTTAGTGATGGAGCGCTTGCCTAGTATCTAAAGCAATTTCTAGCACTAAAACAAAGCAAATAAATGAGTTTTTTTTTTTCTACAATTCGAAATACCCAGTTTTATAGTAAGATGTGGAAATATAGGTTGATAGAGGTGTGGACTCAGGCACTTCAATGTGTGTAAATCCATCTGTCCCCCCGAAAGAACTGAAGAGACCCTCAGAGGATGTGGGTGGGGCTGTGTGCAGCACCAACTGCACTGCTCCGACTCCCTGCTTCTCCCCAGAAGAAATCACTTGATGTAAATCTGCGGCTGCACATGCCCAAGCTTTAGCAAGGAAGGGACATACCACGGTAACCTGTCACAGGAAAGGAGAGAGCTTACTGGTAGTGATAGGGTGACGAGATTGGTTGGAAAACAGTCTAGAGGAAGACAGTTTATTAATCATCGTTTTTGTGACAGCCAGGCCAGGGCTGGTCAGGGGGTGTATAGTAGCTAATAGCTGGCCTGCCCAGGCAGCCTACCCAGCTGGTCACTCTGAAGTCCTGAGGGCTCATATGTTACTTGGAGGGGTAGGGAAAAGTGGACGTCTCAGCCTTCTGTCTTCTTAGCAGGCTCCTTCCACACTTTCTGGCTCGCCAGGGTGATGTTGGCGGGTCACCTGGTAGTGGAAGGAGGTGGCCCTCAGGAGCTGGAGCACCCCCAGGGCCCAGTGTCCACTTGGGTCATAGTGGCTCAGTGGGGGCAGAGCGCTGCAGGGTTCCTGACCCCATGCAGGATGGGAGAGCTGGTGGGAAGGAGGGGACAGGCCCTGCCTGCTGCCACTCAAGGGGCAGCACAAGCCAGGGTGTCTCTGCCCTGTCTATTCTAAGAGCTGACCTGGGACGCAGGTCCTACAGCTCCCATTTTACAGGAGATGGAACTAAAGCTCTGAGAGGTTAAATCAGAACTGGGGCAGATAGCTTGGCAGCATAAGCACCTGCCTGGCAAACAAAAGGTCCTGAGTTTGATCCCCAGTACCTCATGCTATGCTGACCCTGGAACCCTGGGTGCACTGTGCTGGCCACTGAAACCAGATGTGGTAGCACATATCTGTAGTCCAAGCACTGGGGAGGTTGAGACAGGAGGATCACTATGAGTCTGGACTGTGCATAGCAAGAACCCTGTATTAAAAAAAAAAATCAGAGAGGTTAAATCAGCTCCCCAGTGTCACAGAGAGTAGACAGCAGGGCCTCTGTCCAATGCCTGCTTCTTCCACAGGGCTGTGCAGCCTTTGCAGACATACACTGGGGTGTGGGCACCCCACACAGAGCCACTGTGCACCCGGCTGAGGTAGCTTTCTGCCTACTGGGTCTTGAGCTGCTGAGCCCAACCTTCCAAGATTCTGGTCTTGTGTGTAGCCCCTCAGGAGACCTGCTGTATCCCTGCTGTCCTGCCTGCCAACTCTCGCCTACTTCTCAGTCACAGACCCGAGAGAATGGGAAACCCCCTTGGTCCCAGGACGCTGGACAAGGTAGCTTGCAGAGAATTGCTGGGTACCACAGAGGCAGATTGCCCAGGTTTAGGTATTGTTTCGTTCACAATTTGCAACAGATTATTCAGCCTTTCTCGGCTCCCACGTCTTCTGTTTTCCTCTGCAAGATGAGGCTAATGGCACATCTGCTGCTCACTGTCCTCCCTCCCTGGGCTGGCACCCTCTGCTTGGGTCTGTCTTGTCCATGTCTCCTCCCCTGTGCTTCCCAGACCCAGCGCCGGGCTCAGCATGCAGCTGGACCTCAGTAAATGTCCATGGAGGGAGTGAGCCAATAGGTCTTTGACATCATCCTGCTTCTTACTGATTCCTCTGAAAATTGATCCGCAACAGAACTGATCCGCCATCCACAGTCACTGAGGGGTACCTGCACCCCCAAATAGGAGGCAGCAGGGCCTGACTTGACACAGGGCTGTCCGAGCTCTGTGTTCTTGCTGGTGTACAGTGGCTTCCTGCTGAAGAACCTTTCCGAGTGGAAAAGCGGGGTACAACCTGTGGCTCTTCTGGATAGTGCTGGGAGTAGGTGCCTCCTTTAGAAGCCACTACTAAAGCTGGTCATCTGGGTCAGTGCACCCCTGCCCTAGAAAAGTGGGGTGCCTGTCCTGGTACATTCTTTGCCTTTGATTCCTCTCTTGCTTTTTCCATCCTCTTTGCAGCTACTATGCTGTGCTGTACCCAATGGTGTACCCCATGAAGATCACAGGGAACCGGGCTGTGATGGCGCTGGTCTACATCTGGCTGCACTCCCTTGTTGGCTGCCTGCCTCCACTGTTTGGCTGGTCATCGGTGGAGTTTGACGACTTCAAGTGGATGTGTGTGGCCGCCTGGCACCGGGAGCCTGGCTACACGGCCTTCTGGCAGATCTGGTGTGCCCTGTTCCCTTTTGGGGTCATGTTGGTGTGCTATGGCTTCATCTTCCGCGTTGCCCGGGTCAAGGCCCGAAAGGTGCACTGTGGCGCAGTGGTCATCGTAGAGGAGGATGCACAGAGGAATGGGCGGAAGAACTCCAGCACTTCCAGCTCGTCCTCAGGCAGTCGGAGGAACACCTTTCAGGGTGTGGTCTACTCAGCCAACCAGTGCAAGGCCCTCATCACCATCCTGGTGGTCCTTGGTGCCTTCTTGGTCACCTGGGGCCCCTACATGGTGGTCATCACCTCTGAGGCACTCTGGGGAAAGAACTATGTCTCCCCAACTCTAGAGACCTGGGCCACATGGCTGTCCTTCACCAGTGCTATCTGCCACCCCTTGATTTATGGCCTCTGGAACAAGACGGTGCGCAAGGAGCTCCTGGGCATGTGCTTTGGGGACCGGTATTACCGGGAGCCATTTGTGCAGCGGCAGAGAACATCCCGGCTCTTCAGCATCTCCAACAGGATCACAGGTGACTTGGGCACCTGGGAGGAGGGGCTTTCCCACTCAGGGCGGACCTCACCTGGGGTCTGCCGCTCAGTGGCTCTGGCCCGTGTACTGGAGTCTTCAGGGTGGTGGTGGCCCAGGGATGACAGCGTGGATTGCTGTGGGAAGAGAGTACCTGGGAGCAGTCACTGTGAGCCCTGGGATGCCTTCCTTCATGTGGCAGCTCCGGGCCCTGCCAATGGGAGGCCAGTGTGCTTCCTCAAGGCATTAGGCAGGGTGTACCCTGCATCTGTACCCCAGATCCTCTCCTGTTAGTGTGGCTGCTGCCCAGCACTCCCTCCCACTGGGTCCCTCATCCAGCCTACATCCCCTCTGCCTTCCCTGTGGGGGCAGGGGCTTCATGCCTGGTCTCTGGTATGCGAGGGAATGTCCCATCTCAGCCCTGCATGGGAATGTCACTGTCCTGTGGCCAAGCCAGCTGGTCCAGAGTCAGTCGCCACCCTGCCTTTGATGAGACCCTAGTGGATTGCTCTCCACAAGGTCTGGATTCTTTTTTTTTTTTTAGTGTTTTATTTGGAAATGATTTTAGATTTATAGGAGAGTTGCAAAAACAGTACAGAGAACTTCCCTTGGTGTTGACCTCTTGCATAACCAAAGCACAAGAGTGGAATCAGGGTGTGGCACATCCTGGGCAAGCGCCCTGCCACTGAGTCCCGCCACGGCCTCCTCCTTCCACGTGACTTTTCCTAGAGTGCTGCTCAGAGTCTCTACAATGTGGTCATATTTGCATTCATCAGATGCTTTCTTCTCATTAAAACAAGATTATACTTTTTTTTTTTTTTTTTTTTTTTTTGCCAAGAATGGCCCGAGGGCTGCTCTTGGTGCTCAGCAGGGGCACACCTGAGTCTCTTGGTCAGGGAGGGTCAGGATTCTCCAGTGTAAAGGTACTGTTTCCTCGTTAGCAGTAAAGTACAGCAGAGAAGCCAGTTGCAGAGTGTGCACAGGGGGCTCTGGTCCTCAGCACTTGCGGTGCCCATCTGCAGCTGCACTGCTGGGATTTTAGGTCCACAGCTAAAGGAGGCCATCACCTGCCAGAGCCAGGTGGAAGATGCTGAGGGCATCCATTCCGGCTGCAGTTCTAACATGTGCTGTGTGATGCTAGGCAACACACCAGGCCATCTAGTTCCTGTTTCCTGTCCATGAAACAGAGGCTGCTCACCTCCCTCCAAGGAGGGCAGAAAGAGTAATGGCTCCTGAACACAGCAAGCCATCCTGGTGGCAGTGCAGGCAGGCTTCCATGTGGCAGTGCCACTCAGCAACCTCTGATTTATTCACAGGTGGGTGGAATGCTATTTCCAGTTACAGGAAGAAAGTCTGGAACTAAGTTTGATCATAAAAGTTAAAAAAGTTTTTTCCTCTCTGTGCCAGTATTGAAATCCACTGAGATGTGCCCTCTGTAAGCCAGGATGCCTTCTGCGTTTGGTTCCATTTCTCTGATTAACCTCCTCATAGTGTGTAAAGTCCCTTGTCTCCTGGGTCAGAAGTGAGAGGTGCTTTCCATCCCAGCAAAGTTAAGAGAGGAAGGAGAAAAAGAAAAATGAGGAAAGAGAATGGAGGAGGAACAAGGACACAGAATAAAGAAAAACCTCTGGTTTTTGCCAGGCTTTCCTTGCCGGTCACTTGTGCTTGTCCCAGATTGTGTGAGGCCAGTAGAGCTGGCCGCAGCACCAGCTGTGGTTAGTGTGGCTGGCCCAGCAGCCAGCATCTCCTCTCATTGAGGAAGAAACAATCTTGTGGGATGCCTTTGGGCTGGAGAGCTCCTGGGGTGGCAGCCAGCTCCGGGGTGGGGGTGGGGAAGGCCTGATTGCTGGGGGGCGGGGGACAGCAGTGGCACAGATAGTGTGTGGAACAGGCCCAACTAGGGGCCCATCACAGTGCCACACCCTGTGCCACTCAAGCCAGGAATGCTGCCCACTCCTTCCTGATGGCAAGGAACAGCCCTGGCCTCCACCCTGTGTCTGTTTGTCTATCTGTCTGTCTGTCTGACCATGGCCAACCAGGCCCTGCCTGACACTGTGAGCAGGGCTTTGATCTGCAGCTTCTTCCTAAGCCCAGGTCAGTTCTCCTGCCATATGTGGTCCTTCTGTGCCCTTGGGCACACAGGGGCCCCGGCATTTGCACATACCCACAAGAAATGGCTGGAGGCTCTGTTTGAGTGGTCTTTGCCTCAGTTTCCATGGGCAGCTGGAGAGTTTTCTCCAAGGAAATCAGTAGATGGAATGAGAAGCTTCCTTAGAATAGTACGTACCAGCAGAGGTGGAGCACACTCCCCAGGTCCCCCAGGCCTCCCTGCTAATTCTGCACCCACTGTCTTCCCAGCTTAGGCAGTGGTTATTTCATGCAGAGCAGGTTTCAGCCCTCATTGCTGGATGCTACCTTCCCCTTTTGTTCATCTCAACTGCAGGAGCTTTCCCTGGAGTGCCAGGCATTGCTGGCTACCAGCACCTTCTGAGGTCGCATCAGCAGATGCCTGAAGAAGGACTCCTATAAGAGCTGAGTCCCCAGAGCCTCTGGGAGGTGCCAGGTGGAGCCCTAGGTAGACTGTGGTTTCTGGTGCCAAAAGGTGAGCCTTATGCTGACACAAGGTCTGAGGATGCCACAGTGCAGAGTCAAGGCTGACCAGTGACTGTGCCAGTCAAGGGAGAGAGCTTGAGTAGGAAGGGCGGGTGCCCTATGCATAGCAAATCCCACTCTGCAGCAGGCCGGACCTGAGGGACTGAGCCATGTGTCACTCTCCCTGGGGCAGAGCACTAGTCATTCTCCTGGGGAGGATGACCTATCTCTCCTTTACTCAGGAAGATGCCCCTGGAAGATTCTTCTTTGAGCTCTCTTGGCTAGAAGGAGGAAAGGGTGACCTGGAGCCCTGAGGTTTCCTCCACTGCTTTTCTGTGCTCTTTTCCTGGTGGCCGGAGGACTTCCAGTTACTCCAGCATGCCTGCTTCCCCATGGAGTGCTGCCCAGAGGACAGAACCAGCTTGAACCCACCCACTGTATGCTCCTGGTGTAGCACCCTGGTCCCTGGGCCTGTCTGTCTCTGTGTTCTGTTTTGATGGGCTTATTTTGCTTTGTTGAAGGGTGGCACTGGTTCATGGGAATAGTCTTAGGGAAGCAGCATCCTCTCCAGCAGGAAGTGGTGCCACCTGGCTGCCCTGTTTCCAGATCTTTCACCGAGCCACATTGGTCTGGCTCTGCCAATGCTTCCCACAGAGGCAGAGAGTAAAACATGTTCTGTAGCCTCAGAGCTGTTGTCCAAAACCCGCTGTGGCTTCTGCTAACCCTCTTGGCAGAGGATGGCTCTGCAGGCTCTGCTGCCTGAGAAAAGTGGTGGCCTCCTATTGATCACAGCCATGTTCTGTGGTGAGGAATACCAGGGGGGAGATTTTAGAGGTCCTCTTGGTTCCAGCCCTGGAACCAATCCCCAGGGCAGAGCAGAGGGAAGTAAAAACAGCACTTCCTTCTGGATTCCCAGAGGTGAGGGAAGGAAGTGCTGGGTACAGCTTGCTGTGTCTGCCCTCTCCTCCTCCCCATTAACTGCTGGCTCAGGGAAGCAGGGGGAAGTGTGTGTCATGTCACCCCACAGCCTCAGAAGCACTGAGCTACATGAGGTCTTCTATCTGGGACTATTGCAGGAGAATCAGGATGCTCCTTTATTGCCCATCATTCATTGTCTTAACCCATTTTCTGCTACTGTGAAAAAAATATCTGAGGCTAGGGGATTTGTTGAGAACAGAGGTTTATTGGGTCTATGATCCTGGAGGCTGGCCAGTCCCAAGACACCCATCTGCTGCTGGCAAGGCCCTTCGTGGTGCACCGGCCTACTGGGCAAGGTGGAACAGCCAGCACGAGAGGAGAGAGGTCACTATTAAACAAAGCTCACTCTTGAAGTCCCTAAGCCACCTCTATACGGTGACATTCATCCTCACCAGGCCCCACTTCTCAGCCCAGCTGCCCTGGGGATGATTCGTTTCTACCAGCACACAGACGTGAGGGGTGTGTTCAAACAGTGGCCATCATTAAATCTGAGATCAGAGGTGTTTGACTTTTCCCCTACACTTCTAATTTGCCAAGAGCTTTTTATGTGCACATTCCTTTTCCAGAACCCCAGCTCTTTTTTTTAATAGAGTCATTATCTTTCAGCTTTATGAGGGTATTCTGTAGGGATCCATAGGTCTACAGCACAGGAATGAGAAAAAGAGAAGACAAGAGCTGGGTCAAGTGGTAGCCCGTCGCCTCATTGGCAGACGACCCCCAGAACCACAGTAGGAACAGGGATGGTTATCTATACCTTTGCTAAGTTAGTATCATGTGACACAGGGTTGCCTAGTAACGAAAAGTGACATTGACCAGGCAAGATGAGTTGTGTTTTTTTTTTTTTTTTTTTTGTGGAACTGGGAATTGAACTCAGGTCCTTGCACTTGCCAGGGAAGCACTTATTCCACTGAGCTATCTCCCCGGCCCAAGATGAGTTTTTCAAGACTGAGGTTGCTTGACTGCTTTAGGCACTGTGGCGTTGGCCTGCCCTCACACCTGTGACCAATTTTCAGCTTCAGCAGCTCTTAAGTATACTTGATTACCAATCTTTTCCCTTTCCTCTACCTCTGTCTCTTGGGCTGGCACCTGTCCTTCCTGCCTGGTGGCCCTCCATCTTCCCACATCTTTCACCCTAGAGCTCTGGCAGGTGCTAGGCAGCCCAGGGTGAGGCGGCTGTGCCAGGTGGACTTCTCAGTAGGTGGTTCACCCAGTGCTCAGTGTCTGCAAAGTTTCCTCTCAGGCTGAGTTTTAAGGGAAGATGTCTTATACCTCTAGCCCAGGTTGAGTGGGCCAAAGGTCAGCGTCTGTTCTTTAACACTTGGGCAGTTATTGCACAGTTATGGTGCAGGCTGCATGTATCTGAGAACTAATACCTTCAGAACTATCTGCACTGAAAAGCCACCAAAACAAAATAATGTACAGATTTGCATTGGTCACATAATAAATTAGGGCCAGCAAGATAGCTCAGCAGACTACCTGTTTTGGCAAGCACAGGGAACAGGATTCGATCCCTGGTCCTGGGCACACTGAGCCAATGACCAAGTCTGGGTGTGGTGGCACGCACCTGTAATCCCAGTGCTGGGGAGGCTGAAAACAGGAGGATCAGTACAAGTCCGAGCTGCATAGTGAGACCTTATACCAAATACATAAAATGGGAAAAAGGGAGAGAGGGGAATGGCAGAGGCTAGGGATAAACTCAGTACAAAGGCCCTGAGTTTAATCCCTAGTACTGCAAAATAAACATGAGTAAATAAATAAGCAAGCAGAGTGGAGGGCAGAGGTCCAGGCCGTACTCAGTGGGTGCTTCGTGGCGTTGATCCATCTGTCACTGCTGACTCTGCCTTTCAGATCTGGGCCTGTCCCCACACCTCACAGCACTCATGGCTGGCGGACAGCCCCTGGGACACAGCAGCAGCACCGGGGACACTGGTTTCAGCTGCTCACAGGACTCAGGTAAGTGCCTCTAACCTGTGCCTCTGGGTGTCCAGCTACAGCGAGATGGATAGTGCTCAGGGTGTGCGGCAGCCTTTCAGGGCCAACTTTCAGCTTCTCAGCGTTTCTCTCCTCAGTTTCCTCCTCTATCACAAAGGCATCTTGGTTCCTGTTCTCTGTGCCACATGGTGCTAGTAAGAGGTTGGAAGTCAGAAAAAGCCTTTGAAACATTAACATTAGAAAAGATGTTAATCTGTTTTACAAGGGACAATCAAAAGGTACAGTGGATGTTGAAATTTTAAGAACATACTACAGTAAAAGACACATGGCCAAGGATGATAAAATGAGTGTTTATAATGAGGTGTTTGAAATTTTTCCGTATTCCAAGGGCCATTAATGGCAATATGTAATATGACAGTCTAACTCAGGATGTCGAGCTTGCCAGGGAGGCACTGAGCCACTGAGCTACATCCCCAGCCCACCAAAAATGTGATACATTTTTCAGTTTAAATGTTTACTATATTTTATGAGCTCCTCTCAATCCAATGTGAATAGCAACTTCTGTCAGATAAAACATGATGGTGTTTAATCCCCATCAGCCTCATTCACAGGTTTGGTGCTGGGCACATTCTGGCTCCCTGAGGTCAAAATGCACCAGAAAGGGAAATGTTTTGAATCAGTTCAAATGGCAGCCAGGACAGCGCAGCTAAGCACACTCAGAAAAGACTTCCAGAACCTCTGAAGACAGCTGCAAGGACAGTGGTATGTGTATCGGAAGGGAGAGGGAATATTTTGAGGGGGACTCAGGACAATGTGTCTTTTACTGTAATACATTTTTTAAAAATTTAAACACTGTATTTTTCTGTCATATCTGGTAAGAACCATTGAGCAACTTGGCCATGGGTCCACCTTCCTGGTTCCCCATCTCCTGTTGGTCTGTGAGGAGCCATAGGGTGCCAGGCAAGCTGCTCAGTCCCTTTGCAGACCCTGGAGTTTCCCGTTGGGGTGGTGGGGGATACGCTCCAGCACACAAGGCAGCTGGGAGGAGGAGGAGACGCCATGGCTGTGAGCTTTTGCTCAGACCCCTGCTGTACAAAGCTTTTAGCAAGCCCCAAAACTGTCCTCACCCAGGCCCCAGAAGGAAGCTTGCACAGGTGGTCTCCCAGTCACTCTCTGCAGAGGAGGCACTCACGCTCCACGGGGCTCTCCCTCACCGCGTCAGAGCCTATTCCCAGCACTTCTGGGTGCAGTAAGTTCCACCCTGTGCCCATTGAGTGTGCCTTCAGGGGACAAAGCCAGCATTTTAGGCATAAGTTGTGAGTGTTGGAGTCCCACAGACTGGCATGTGAGCTCTTGTGCAGCTTCCTGTGGAGCAATGGCTCCAGGGGTGTAGCTTAATGCCTGCCTCACACTGCGCTGCACTTCTTCAGCGAGGGCCAGATCACGAGTCCCACAACTCTGAGCTAGGCCGATACTGTGCGACAAACACTCCCACCAGACCCTGTGCACTTTGGCCCTGGTGCCGGCCACCGTGTCCAGAGTCTGTTCATGACTGCACTATCACGTCTGGCAAGGGCTCTGCAGGAGGGTGGCTCCAGCTGCCTGGTCTCCCTGATTGCCTGAGTGCTGGAGCTTTGGTGGGTTAAGCTGGACACTGAGAATAATGCTGGTCCCAGAGCAGGACTAGGCAGTCTGGAGTGACGAATCTCACATTGGCCGCGCTGCCCTGTGCCCTGTCTGTCTCTTTGGCCTGCTCTGCTTGCTTATCTGAAAGGACTTTCTGCCTTTATTTCCACACTCCTCCAGGGTGTGTTTTTCACTCCTTCTAAGCTCCCCAAAAGAACTTGAAATTAGCAAGTTTTCCATGGTTATATAGCACAGTATATTTTACCCATGGTGATAGAAATTCAAGGTGAAACAGTAACTGCAAATAGGACCCCCCACACTCCCTACCCCCACCCACTGACCCAGATGGGCAGAAGCAGAACTGGATGACAGGGTGCCCTAGGCACAGAGTTGAAGGGTAGGGGTGAGGACGAGGGCTTGGTGCTGCTGGCCACACAGTGCTTCCGCCTTGGTCTTAGGAACAGATGTGATGCTCCTGGAGGACTGGACATCCGAGGACAATGCCCCCTCCCACTGCACATGCCCGCCCAAGAGGAGAAGCTCAGTGACATTTGAAGATGAAGTGGAGCAGATCAAAGGTTGGTTTCTGCAACTGAGGGCTTCAGAGAACTTTGAGAGAGGAGCCCTGTGCCTGCCCCAGCTCACACCTGTGTTCAGCCCTGGATCTCCCAGACTGCTGGTCTCATGTGTGTCCCCGGGCACTGACAGAGTACACAGCATCTGAAGCTGGGCCTGAGTAGCTAAGTGACTATCTCCCAGGCACATGGCTTCTGGTGCCTTCCTCTCCAGAAGCATTCCTCCTGCACCCCCATAGGCAGAAAAAAAATAGTCTCATCATAATGGGCACTGGGGTGACATCGAAGAGCCATCTTCCTACTCTTTTCATTCTGCCTGTCAGGGGTCCTATCTTGGGGAGGGTGCTTGAACCTTTAATGCATTTCCAACCCTGAGGTTTTGGAGAGGAAAGAGAGGATATGTGCATAGCTGTGTACTCTGTGCTGTTACAGGGAGGTGAAAGCATAGAGAACCCTTTCAGAACTGTAATTAGCATTAATAGACAGTGTTTATTGACTTTTATAAACATTTTTTGAAAGAACTCATTATGACAGTGACACTGTGACACAACAGAACACCCCTCCTTCACTGCTGGGGTTAAACCCAAGACCTTCACACTGAACTATGCTTGGGCTTTACTAAATTGCCTAGTGAGCCAAGGCCTCACAAAATTGCGTAGGTTGGGCTCAAACTTATGATCTGCCTGCCTCAGTTTCCCAGTGTTGGGATTACAGATGTGTACTGTTAGGTTTTTTCAGTGGTGCAGTAAAGAGATAGGAAAGATAAGAGGCCTTTGTTGACTCTGAAGACTTGGAGAGAATACGAAGGAGGTCGGGGAATGCTCGGACCTGAGACAGAAAGTGGAGATTTTTATGGACTTTTGCTTGGGGCGGAGTCTGAGGGGCAGTTTCAGTTACATGTAAGGAGCTGACTGGGATCGCCCTTGTGCATGCGGGGAAAAGACTGGGAGTCAGTAGGGTGGAAGAGGAAGGGGTCATTGAGAAGACAAGCTGTTGGGGGGGGGGGCTTTAGCCATGTTAGATGACCACCAAAATAATTCAGCAATTCATGCTAGGGCCAGAACCTATCATGTACGACCGTGTCTGGCTGAGATCTCTTTAGGCAGATGAAATGGCTCTGCGTAGTGTGTGAAGCAGTCAGGGACCTCAGCCTGGGAACCTAGGGGGCGCTCCTTCCCTGGACATAGAGGCAGCAGCAGGTGTATTCTGGGATAGGCACGGGGCCTGGCTCTTCCACTAACCTCTCTTTGCCTTTCCCCCAGAGGCTGCCAGGAACTCTCTTCTCCATGTGAAAGCTGAAGTGCACAAGTCCTTGGACAGCTACGCAGCCAGCTTGGCCAAAGCCATCGAGGCAGAAGCCAAAATCAACTTATTTGGAGAGGAGGCTTTGACAGGGGTCCTGTTTACAGCACGAACTGTCCCCGGAGCTGGCTTTGGGGGTCGCCGAGGCAGCCGAACTCTTGCGAGTCAGAGGTTGCAGCTGCAGAGCATTGCAGAAGGGAACGTGTTAGCCGCGGAGCAGAGATGATGGTCTGGCGGTGGCTGGGCTGGAGCCTGAGGTGCTCCTGGGAGGGCTCCCACCACCTCTGTGCTGGACCTGAATGAAGGAGAGGAACTGTCTGGTGGGCAGCCGCCAGGGCAAGCTTATAACCTCTCCAGGCTGCGACTTGGGCGTCCGCATCTCAAGCGCACACACAGCAGACGGAGGTGTGGCTGACTCTGCAAAGCGGGGACATGCAGGAGGATCAGTGGCCCCTGATGTGGAAGGGAACCACGTGGAAGGCATACATCGTGTGTTCTCCATACGCCCTGTGGTTGGGGCCCAGCGTTCAGAGGCTGCCAAAGCAAACCCTTCCCAGTGCCCCTGCACACAGCGCTGCGGTTCCGAACCCTGCAGGATTCACACCCTGGGTGAGGATGCGGAGAGCCCAAGAACACAGCGTCCGCCCTACGCACTTCCTGCACACGCTCTCGAGCGGCGCCCTCTGCTGGTGCCCGTGGGCGCGGCCTGTAGGTGGCTGGGGGATGGATTCAACCCCACCCCCACCCAGTGAACAGATCCTTTGGTATTTCACAAGGGAGAAGCCACTATAAATGATAGAGGGGGAGGTACCAGGTATCTCATTTCCAGAATTAAACATTGGGTTAGGACACAGGCTGTGGGGCCTAATGCACCAGGTTCATGCTGCTGCTATTGGAGAGAAGCCCTTTACATTTGAAAGTCTCAGGATGTGTTCTGTGGGTGGTGCTTCAAGGGCCAGTGAACATCATTGGGCTTGGTTCCGTGGGCCATGCCCCCTGCAGCTACAGTTACTGTGATTGGATTCTGGCACAGCATAAAACGAGAGCGGTGGACCTGCAGTTAGCAAGCTGGGTTCTTGACTCTGTGCATGTCATTTGGGGCACCCTGTCACCTCATTTGTAAAAGAAGAGAAGGAAGTGAGGCACTCGGCTGAATGGTCTCCAAGCTCACTTCCGGCTCTCATCAACTTTGTTCTCTGAACTTGTAAATGGGAGCCAACCAGCGTTTGTCTCCTTTTGACAGCTCTCAGAGGGCCTGTCTCTCAGTGCTTCGTGACCATCTGGAGCATAGTCCTGGAGTGCCGACCACAAAGATGTGGAAGAGAAGAAAGTGTCACCTCAGAGGTGGGGGCAGGACAGCAGGTGTAGACGCACCATCAGGCTGCTTGCTCTCCTATCCTCTTTGAGTTGGAAGAGCAGCTGAAGTTTGGGCTTGGAGTATTGGCTGCCTGTGATTTGGGAAGACACTAAGCCTCCTCCTGGTGCTGCCCTTCAGCCTGAGTGAACAAGTGAAGTAAGACAGTAGGGGATAGACTCAGAGTAGCTCATTTGTCTCATTCTGTCTGCTAGCAGGCAGGAAGGTAACCTTTTGAAGCCTTTCACTGGGTTCTAGCTGGCTCGTACTGAGGCAGAGACCAGTGGCTGGCTCATCCAGTTTATCTCAATGGCTACTGCTCTTGGTCAGCTATATACTGAGGGCTGGCTTGGGGGAGCATGGGCATTTGTGGCTTCTGCTGACATGTGCAGGTCAGACACTACTGTCACTGCTGGGTAGAATCCTGTTTGAGGGTAGGGTATGTTTTTGGCATATGTAGTATATATAGTATTTTTCTAGCCCTTGCCCAGTTTCTGAAGACATTGTATTCCTGGTTAATTAGTACACAGAAACATGGAACAGGGCAGAGACCTTCACATTTGTATAGGTCTGTGGTGGGGAGTTTCTGAGTGCACTAGATTGCCTGGAGAGCGAAGAGTTAGAGAAGGCTTTCCAGATTGCAGGAGGCTTGGGTTTTAGAGAAATAGTCCTGAGGCTCCAATGTCCACTGCTGCAGCCCCCAGGGTAGCTGGTCTGTAAATGACCGCATCTAAACAAAGGTACGCTTCACAAAATTTGTTGTTCAGTCTTTTTATGCAGTGAAGTCCATGGCTTTTTTCTGTTGTTTTTTTGAGACAAGGTTTTGCTATGCAGTTCGGGCTGGGCGTGAACTTACTTTGTAGCCCAGGCTGGCCTTGAACTTGCAGTGAGCAGGGATCCTGCTTTCTCAGCTGGAGGCCCATGCGTTTATGCATCTGCAAACTGCTGTGTGCACTGGTCCTAGCTGTTGGGGAAGGAGGGAAGGTGGGATAGAAAAACTTAAAAGTGTTTTCTTTCCAGTTCAGGGAGAGACCTAGGAGGTGCTGATTCCAGTAAGGCTCAGGATAGAGAATGTGGAAAGGACAGTGGCTCCAGAGAAATACAGTAGGTCGTGAAGCATGTGACAGTTTGCACTAAGCCTAGGATGATGTTTGGTAGCTAGGATTGTATTCTTCATAGTCAGGGATTCATATGTGAGTTAGAGAGGCAGTGTCCAGAGCTGATCTTGGCATTCCTGGGGCACAGTGGAGGGCCCTGCCTTCGCTGCAACTCTCAGGACCCCACGCAAACCCAGGCTCACCTTCTTAAATTGCAGGGGTAGTGGGGGCCTCTGGCCTTCCCAGGGGCACCTAGGCAGTGGCCAAAGGGACACTTGGCCACTTACTTGCTTAAATACCTCAGTCCTGTGACTTCTGTTTTGACAGGACCACCTTGAGGCGGTTGCCCATTTCTGCTTTGCTCACAGAGACCAGGTGTGGGGCTGCCAGAAGGCCCTGGGTCTCCATGTTAGTGCGGGCACTGTCAGACTCAGGGTCGAGCTCCAGCCTCGGACACAAGGTGGCAGCAGCGAGGCGACAAAGAGCTGAGGGTAAATCCAGCTTTAGCTGGGCTGCTGGCTGTTGCTGGGAACTCTTCAGCGGCTCATCCTTGGCGTTGGCACAGAGGGCCACTCAGCCAACCTGCTCGAGTATGCCCCCACACCCTACCATTACAGGTCTGCCTCTCCTCGGAAGCACGCCACAGCTTCTGGAGCTGCAGGCTTGTGGTGTGGGAGGGGCCAGCCAGTGCTAATGGATTTTCCTTTTCATTTGTGGAGCTGCTGGGCAGCCTTTCTGCAAAGAATTAACCAGAGGCACTGCTTAGTATTTGGAATAGGCCACAGAAGTTTGGGTCAAGAAAAGGGGGCAAGGGAAAGTGCTTTGATACAGAGGCCAAGTTAGTTTTCATGCAATCATGAGTATTGTTCCATTCCCATGGTGCTGTGAGGCAGACCACTGCAGCTTAGGGACTGGTCTCTGGACAGACCACAAGACCCACTCATGATGAGTGTTCAGCTGTGAGCCTGTTTCCTGTCCCAATGTGAGAGTGAGCATGGAGTGGCTTTAAGTGCCAGCTATAGGCCACCTGTTGACATCCGAGAGCCAATATGTTTTGGTAAGGTTCCAAGTCCAGGAACAGCACAGGCACAGCTCTGGTTCCCTTGGAAATTGGGCTCCCATGCCCGGGCTCACTGGCTGTGTGTTTGTGGGCAAATCGCTCAGTATTTCTGCATCTGTAATGTGGAGTTTTGTAATGTTTTTATGTGGAGGCGCATAGGATCCAGAGAGGCTTCATTGGATCATGGGAAGAAGTGCTTATAAATCATCCAGCATGTACCTGGGCATAGGCTTTTGTTCTAAGTAATGGCGAGGGGGATGAATTATTCCTGTTTGAAAGAGATGTCTAACAAGTGACAATCTTGAAAAAGTAACTATTATCCTAGATTGGTGGGGTTGACTGTTGCTGCCATGGGACTTGTCACTGATGTGCAGAACAAAGACTTTTGGGGGAGAAAGGTGGCAAGGAAGACGGGAGAGGAGAGCAGGCAGGCTCAGCATGTGAAACACCCAAGGTCTGAGGGAGTGAAGATGAGCTGTTCTGTTACGAATATTTGTCCTACATGCTAATGGCTTATTTGCACAAAGTACTCTTGTGCTGCCCTGGATGTCTATTAAAGATATGTAGTCCCAAGTCACAGCACAGAACTCGGTCCTACCTTCTTTACCAGAAGGGACCTTCTTAGGCACTGAGGGAAGGGGACAGGGAGGCGTCCATGCTGTCACCATAGTGTATGCAGCACTTGAGTGGAAACCCATGGTAGAGAAAGGGGAAGTCAGTTTTCACATGAGGTGCAGGGGAATGGCTGTGACGAGCCCTAAGTGACTTCCACAAGGGGCAGACTCATCCTGGGAAGATGACATTAACTGAGCTCAAAGTGAGTCACACCAGTCAGAGCCAATCTCTAGGTTGTGACCACAGTGATGAGAGAAAGAAGGAGCAGCTTTGTAGCTCAAGATGAGGAAGGATGGTTAAGTCCGCATTGTCAGCAAGGCCAGCTGCTAGCTAGGCAGAAGGAGCCACTGTCTGTGGAGCTCGGGAGACACAACTCCCTGCTGGCCAGGCCAGAAAAAACCAACAGGACCCCTGAAGATCCAAGTCAAGTGGATCTGTTGGAAAGAATTCGAAGCACAAACTCAAATCTGCACAAGATTATCAAGAGCACATTTTTGGTCAGTGTTTTAGGAGAACATGACACATGAAGCTGTTTTTATTTTTCCAGTAGACCCTTGTGTTTTTCCTTTGGATTACCATTTTCAAAATGCTACAAATTATAGGCAAGTAAGCCCCTCCTAGAAGAAGAGACAGGCTCGGGCAGGCAAGATCACACCAAGTGTGCCAGAAAACCTGTGTGTCAAGAAGTGGGCCTGTTGGTCAGGGCTGCCGACATGCCTAAAGGACAGCCATGTGTTCTGGTAATGGACACTGTATGCACAAGTGGCTATAGACCAAACTATCAACAAACATGATCCCAGCTAGTCCTGAAATGTATTTAACTTGAAGATTTTGGATGATTTTTAAAAATTGTTTTGGGTTATTATAAATCAGTATTTATAAACAAGTAAAAGTGTATTTAGAATAGTTTTGTTTCTATGATTAAATATGTCTCTGGTACGAGTATAGCCATGGACATTGTAAATCTGTGCTTAGACTTGGGGTCTGGGGATGTTTCTAGGTCCCTTTCTCTTCCCATCATTTCCTGCAGACATAATCCTGTTTCCTGCCTCACTGAGGACTAAAAAGACTTAAGCCAGAGGTAGGTTATTGGAGAATTGAGGGGGACCTCCCATGTCTGTTGCTTGGAAAAGCCCAGCCGTGTGCTCCCAAGGCAATTATGTCCATGGAATATTGTCAAGTAACTTAATACATGCCCAACAACACTGTTAACCTAGTTTTACAAGTTGGTTTAATGAGTATCAGTACTTTATCTATCAGTCAGTCAACAGCTACAAATCCTTCATCCTGTAATCCCGAGGCTGAGCAGGTGGCAGACTGTCTGGGACTCAGGAGCCCCCTGGGGGTGAGCGCCTGCCACTTCCACATCCAAGTCCTCTCCATCCGAGCCTGGCCCTTAGGCCCCATCACCCTACCTTCTGCCCTTTGCTCAAAGCCAGGAGTAGCCACGATGTGGCATCTCTGCCCCTGTGCAGTGTTCTTTGCTGCCTGACTACTTGTGTGCATTGCTGTACTTTGAAGTAACAGACACTAAAGTTCCCTGCAGTTGCTGTGGGGAGGAGAACTAATTCCTTTGACAAATGCTCAGCAGTTTCAGGTTCACAGTAGAAAGCTGAACAGAAAATAGAGTCCCCCCCCCCATCAGAAAGGTTATAACAATGAGTACAGTTTCATGAAGGTAAGATGTATTGCATTATAGTCTATGAAGACATCAACACCATAAAATCACTAGAGTTCCATCCTTCCTGCTGTTTCAACAACCCCCCATGAACAACTTGAGGCAGGGTGGACAAATGCCAATGTGACCTGTTACTTTTCCTGCCAGCTCTTCTTGGAAACCCCAGTTCTCCAGTGGCTTTTGTCCTCTTATCTGGCATCCTCATGGTGTATGTTATGCATCATTATAGTGGAAGAAATAGTGTACTGCATGCTGTGTCCTAACATAGCCATGCTGCTGGAGGAGAGCCCCACTCCCCGGCAAGAGAGGCTACCTGGCATCCGTGACTGCCCAAGGCCCAGCCGTAGACAGGTTGTGTCTCACCCTGAGTAGCTCAGTCTCTTCTTTAGGGTATTTAGATTTCTGAAAATGACAGGAATACCTACGCTATTTGCTAATTAAATAAAAGGGATATATGACTTTCATCAGTAAAAGTGAAGCTGCTAACAGTAAACTCACAAAAAGCACCAATAGAGAGGAACCCAAAGCCGGGTAGGCATGGTGACACACACATGAATCCCAGTACACAGGAGCCTGATGCAGGAGGGCTGAGCTTAAATGCAGCCTGGAATGCATACTGGGACCCTGTTTCACAGTGCACTGGCATTGGCCTCAACCCCTGCGCAGCTGAGGGTCTGGCCTCCACTGCTGGGGCGACCGTGATCTGCAGCTCTGGTTGCCAGCAGGATGTCTGCTGTAATTCTGGCAGCCCCAGGGGCTGGCTCAGGATGAGTGTTCAGACCAAGTGGATGAGCTGATAGCTGCAGACTGACTGGCAAGGAGATGCAGGGAAGATATTTACTGACTGAACTGTAGGTCACAGAAGTTGCTGGGATTAACTGCATCCCAGAGGGAGACAATCCCAAGAAGCACTGACTGGAAGCTCCAAGGAGAATCAATGTGGTAGCCTAGAAATCTGCTAACAGCAAATGCCAACTGAATGTCTCTTCCTTAGCAGAGTGTGTACAGGGAAGGGAGGAGAGGAGGAGGAGGGAAAAGGGAGAGAGGAAGAGAGATTTGACATGACCCTTTGGACCACCTGACATGGTCCGCACCACTGCTACACTTGCCCTTTTGCCTCCAGTATGTGAATAGGCAGTAAGCTAACTATCCCCTCCCACTCAAGGTCTTACTTCAGACAGAAGTAGGAAAAAGAGAGCACGGAAAAAGCAGCCACGGAGGTGGGCACAGTGGAACACTAGTAACACCAGCACTCAGGGAGGCTGGCAAGTTCGAATTGCCCAGCCTAGCAACCTAGTAAGCCTGTCCCAAAATAACACACTATCAAAAGGTATGAGGGTGGAGCTTAGTGCCAAGAACAGGGTCAATCTTCTGTGCTGGGGAGGGGAGGGGAGAGGAGGGCACAAAGGTCTGTCTGCAGGAGCAGTTTTAGATCATAATCTGTAAGACCTATAGGCTCTGCCTGAGCATAGTTGGACACTAGAACTAAGATCAGAAATTAGAAGACAAAACAGTCCACAGCTTGCAATGAGATCCAGAATATGGAGAGTTATACACAAGAAGTAGTGTGTACTAGTGGGACGGAAAGATCCCAGCACCGGAAGGTGCATGTCTGGAGGTACAGAGGAAGTGCCACGGAAAAAAACCAGTGTGGTAGCGCACACCTGGATCCTAGCAGAGACTGAGGCAGCAGGATAGCAAGGCTGCCTGTGGCCAGAGTGTGCTCCACAGGAAGAACCTGTCTCAACAAACAAAACAACAACAAAAAAGGTAAGTAAAAAAAAAGGTACTAAGAGACATGAAAAGAAGCTCTTTTATCACACAGATGCCAACACAGAAAAGATTATTCAAGAAAGAACAGAAAAAATTCTCTTTTGTTATGGAAAAGCTTGGACAATTTGGATCAAAGTAGCAAGGCACTAAATAAAAAGTCGAATTAAGAGTACCGGAAAACAATCAATTTCTTTAATTAGAAATCAACAAACATGCAAATGGCAAGTGTAGAAATTTATTTGACCCAACATTTTCACTATAATGAAAATTACTCTTCAACACTGATCTAAGCTCCCACATCTGAAGGCGAGGGAAAATATTGCACTTTGCAGTTTCTAGCACTCCTCATACACAGCAAAAAGTTTTACATTTTGCTACTTTGTTTTTATAACACACTCCCAAATTCATGCACACACTCATTCCAAATCAATGTTAGGTTATCCCAGAAAAAGGGAGAAACTCCAAAAAACCATAACCTTAAAATTGCACTAAAGTTCTGTAAAGAAAAAATATAGTAAATGTCTTGTATAAATTTCAGAACATTGAATTGCTTGCCAAAAAGATTTGATTATTCCTCATCTTCATTTTCATTTTCCTGACCAGAGCCTTCCGATCTGTCACCTTCCAAGCGGTCTGGAAAAGAGGACAGTCATAAAAAGAAACACTTTATAGCATTACAATTATAAATCAACTGATTAAAATATTAAGGAGTTCATAAAAATCTAAAATCAGATCACAATTATATATAGGTTTTTTCTTTTGCCTGTAGAGGTAAATATAAAAAGTAAAGGCAGAGCATGCTCAGGTTTGGATAGACATATAACCATAAAACATGAAAAGCCCTCCAAAGATCTTGCTCTATTCTTCTTACAGTGATTTTTCAGCAGCATTGCAGGACTTGTCACCAAGGAAGGGTGCCAAGTGCGTAGAGGGGGCAGGGGTGACTGAAAGGCTGAGTGAGGGACAATACAGGGCCACACTCTATAGCGCATTATTTTGTTTGTACAAAGTCTGGGCTAAAACTCATACAATGGTAGCTAAAATAAATATGGTTTCTTCCCTCAAGGTGGCCTATTTAGGTTACTCAAGTAAATACATATCAACACAGGCAAGCACGGCTGTTTGTTCAAGCTTTCCGGTTTCTACTAGTTCTTCCCTTCCTTGGGGTACTTTCACCCAGCTCTTCAGCTGTAAAAGGACTTTCCAAAGAAAGTTGGTGAAAGTTTCCCAGACTTTTTCTGAACACCAATCTGCAGAACTCCGATGAACTCTCCAACACATGTCTTCTGTCAGCCTTAGGAAGATGACCCAGAGAGCAATAATGGTTTGCCTAATTTCTTGCATGCCACACTGTGAGGTCCTCAAGAATAGGAATTCTTCTAAAAGGGTTCTTTCTTTTTTTTTTTTTT